>VYZS01097610.1:56594-93377 GCA_013400695.1 Neodrepanis coruscans
GACTAAACACAATGGATAACTAGAGAAATAGTACTGTCAGAAACTAATCACGCTTCCTCAGATTCAGGGAATCCTATCACATAAGGCTATTGAATTTATCCATAAACTGAAGACTAACTAAAGGTATTTTTTTCCATCAGTCAGGTTTTCGCTTTTTAGAAGTTGCATATACTATATACATAATCCAAACACATGCAAAGACAGAAAAGGCAAACCTTAAAAGATTTGCTAATAATATATATATAATATATAATAATATGCTAATAATACATTACAGAATACAGTGTTTGTATAGATAACATGACTGACAGTCCCAAAAAGTTCATACTGTATTATATACAAAGCTTATTAGAGCTCCTCCTTTACATCACTTATCAGTGCAGTACACAATACAAATCTGATGAAACTTTTACAAAATAATCAAAGCAGAACACAAGTAATTATCCCTGTAGGTCATGCATTCAATTGTTCTTATAACGGTTAATTAAAAAGATGGCTTTACACAATTTAAATGCTAGACTCACATAAACATCTAAATGCCTGACCCAAGTTTTGGTAGAACTATCAGAAACTCTCAGTTGGAGGTGAACTCCTAGACTTACAGAGCTAAACTTTTACTGACAGATCGCTACAGTTCATAGGACCAGATTCAAAGTGCAGCAAGTCAATGAAATCATTCCTGTAGATTTCACTGAGCTGTAAGCTTGATACAGAGGAGGATTTCCACTAAGATACAAAGCTTTTCTTATGAGAAAAAGTTATCTTTCAATCAACACCTGGCCAGCACCACTGCCAGCCTCCTTCTTGGAGGAAGCAGGAATCTTCTTCAAGGAGATTCCCAGTCTGGGAATCTGCCTGGGGCCTCCAAGTCAGCTCCTGATTCTGTACTGGTCCTTCCTCAGATGGATAAGGAGGCACATCTCCCTCCTTCTGCCTTTCTTCTCTGCATTTTTATGACAGATCTAGAGGAAAGGATGCCATCCTTGCTGCCAAGAGGATACTGAGCTGTAAACATGCACGAGTCTTCTACTGAGCAAACAGAAAATAGAAAGGCATGGCATCTACCAAAACAAAGCTGGCATACAAATTTCACATGGTAATCAAGTGTAAAATAGGTTGAATATGTGTGTATATATGTATATACCATGCACAGTACTGCCATCTCATTGTTCCCATATCTGGTTTGATAGCTGAGTCCTGGGAGAAAAGTACATCCCCCATCCCACTGCAAAGTTCTCATTGCAGAGCTGTGTGCTAGCCCTCCCTCCCAAATCAGCTTTGATGCACACACAGCATCTGTAATTGCTCTCATCCAGATCAGGTCTCTAAGCAATGTGGAGCCAGGAGCACCACCGTGTGGCACCTGAGAAACAGAACAAAAAGTGGCTACAACGTGAAGAGCAGCTGCAGGGACATAGGTATGGGTGAGGAGGCAAAGTTTTTATGAAAAAGTATAAAACTTGGTTTTTTTAAGATAACTGCAGCTATTTGCCTATAGTTTTTAAAATAATTAAGTATCTAATAATGCAGGCAGTCGACTAGCAGATGATATACTGTGTAGGTGTGGGACTAGGAGCTAGGAGGGTTTATGGGTTTTTTGGTCTTTCTTAAAACAAAGATTGTGTTATCATTTAGAGATGAAGGTTTAGTTGCTGTAGTTGCATTTCATAAAACACTGCCCAGAATACTCCTAAATTTGGCTTCTGAAGCTTCCATGACACAGTATTGTTTGCCATAAGAACACAGCAGGTAGTCATTTAGAGGTAACTCTTCATCCCTATGACATGCTGAATCAGGAACCCATGCCAGATGAGCCTTGTGTTTACAGGTGCCTAAAGAAAAATACAATTTACAACATTGTTATTCCACTTCCAGGAATAAGTCTATCCTTTCAAACTCAATGACTTTTAATTTTTATTAAGAGGAAAAAGAGAAAGTAGAAAGATGATCCAAAGCTAAACCTTTGTGCCAGAGAGGACAGCACTGGGATGATCCATAAGATGCTGTGCTACTACAAAACAGTCATCTTCCGTAAAACACACTCAAGGGAGTCCTAGAAACTGCAGGAAACAAATTGCATGCATTAAGCTTACTTAGCTAGATACATCATAGGTGTGTAACAAAAATTTTCATTTCTGCTGCTTCCCCACTATCTTCTCCACTTCTATCTCTCTAATATTTTGAAGATGACACAGTGTGTTTCTTTTGCTAACCCAGTTTTTTCTGTCTTTTTTTCTCCTATGGGTAGAAATTTTTTATGTCCTGCAGATGTTTCTTATAAAGTAGCACAACTTAGACAACATCTGGAGTCTGTAGGAAAAAAAAAAAAAAATTCTGGTCTTTTAGATTACAAGATTTTCCTATTTCATAGCATCAAAAATGAATAGGATGGCTGGACAGTATTAACTCCTGCCAGCCTCCACTGAACACTCATTCAGTTTAAAACAATCACTTTTATGCTCCATCTCATTCCCCCTTCTAGCATCTCAAAAACATCTGCAACTTGTTTTATCACTGTTTTTCAAACCTCCTCAGATCACTGCCTTTCCCAATATCTGTATAACACAATGACAGTCACAATTCTGCTGTGCTGAGGGTCCTGACTATCATGTTAAGTAATACGATCATTTGCATTTCTCATCTGCCTTTATCTGCTGGTTGTAGCTTGCACCGATGCAATCTCAGAGTGATGACCATTTTTATTCTGTGTTTGGACAACTTCTCTAGCCAGCAGTAAGATGCTGCAGAGATACAAATATTTTGGTATATGAGGTATATTATATCCAGCTTGTTACGGACAACAAGAAGAATTAAACTATTATTTGTTTTAAATGCATGTAAATAGAAATATAATGCAAGCAATTCATTTCAAAGACATTGAGCTAAAAGAAATTTTGTATCTCTAAAAGTATATTTTATAATAGTGATAAGAAGTATTCAATCTTCCTATATTTTCTGAACTTAAGGAAAAAAACCCAAGCAATATGACTAAACCCAAATCAGGTACCAATATCTCATATTTCACAAATCAAACCTTGTGTAGCATAAGACTGTACTGTTGAAATGCTGAATTCTACACTTAATTCAGGCTATTAGTAAATTTTACTGAAAACTCACCCAGGTCCCAGTCATATTACATACTCCTGTGGGGCCCTGTATTTCCTACTTTTCTTCCATGTTTCTGAGATATTAAGGTGAGCTACATTAGGCAAATCAGATTGCAATGATGGGAGACAGTTATGATACATAATTTCTGGTGCAAGCATTAACAGACCAATGCATTTTACTCCCATGTGGTCAGCCAGACCTCACCCAATATGTGGGTGGGGTGACCTGCTTCTGCAAGAGACTAACATGCCCAAGCAGGAGTCTATCTTCCAGCAAGTTGAAGAAATTTTGTTCTCTTGTGAAAATATATACCTCAGTTTGCAAGCACAAAAAATGCCTTAGGCACCTTTTACATGTTAAATATTACTGAATTAAGGTAAAAAAATTCTTATGAATAAAGAAAAAAAAAGAAAAGAAAGTCTAGAACTACAGCAAGGAAAGAGTTCTATTGATAATAAAATACATTCACCTGTAATACAGAATTGCTGTATAGGCATGCTTATATGCCTGTTTTACTACACAAGAAAATTACATTTAAAAAACGACTGGTTTCCAAAATACAATGTCTAATGACTTATATTTTAGCAAAATTTTAGTAGGTCTATCTAGTTTTTTACTTTCATGCAGTGCAAAATAGAAATATGGTGCCCACAGTATAAGGATTAGGTCTGATTATAGCAGTGTAAGTCAAAAAGAACCCCAGATCAAGTCAGCAACTCAAAATAGGAATCAAAGATTGTGTCCAGAAATCAGAATCTCCGTGGTTACAGTTTACAGTAGTGAAACATCCGAGTGATTATTTGAATTGTGGTTGAGCTGAAACATCAGTTTAGATCTTGGTTATTTTCTATCACACACTGATAGAAATACACACTCAGAATCAGTTACTGGTCCAAAAAGAAAAAGAGAGAGCAGCAGTGAATTGGATGGCTGAAGGTGGGCCAGTATTGTCAGACACTGCAGAGCTGAGAATCAACCCCAGGACAACCTGGCTAAAGTGCCTGCTCCTTCAGTCTGCCACCCACAGCTTTGTACCACTGCAACTTTATACTTAGAGCTGGAAATCACAGAAGAACAGTATTTCTCTAGATATTTCTGGCATTTCAGAAGGAAATAGGACTTCTTGATTATTTCTTCTCATCTTTTAAGTATTCATAGAATCATAGAAACAATCATAGAATCATAGAATGGTTTGGGTTAGAAGAGATATAAAGATAACCTAGTTCCAATCTCCCCTTATTTTGTTTTTTTTTTTCTTTCAAGATCAGCTTATATTTGGAAGTACAGAGGTTTGCAGCAATAGCAAATAACCCAAAGAATATCAACTAGCAGAAAATTTTGACCCTAAAGAATTGTTTACTTCAGGTGTTTAATGCAAAGCACAGTAGAAACGCTCCTGCTTGTACACTCATGACAGATATTTCGCAAAATGTTTTCTGCATGGCTGTATTGCCATCACTAAACTGGTCTCACCAGAGCCCTGAAGCTTTCCCTCTCAGACAAACATTTAGCTGTTTCTCTTTACTGTTTCCACAATGTTGCAAGAGACAGGAAGAGAAAGACTGGATATAATCCTAAAATGTAACATACTGCATCTATTTTCATGCCTTCAGGGAAATATTTTTTCAGTGTGCATATGGAAGAGGGTGGCAATTTCTCTCTCCCACTTGGAAGTTCCTTTCCACTCTACCTTTCTCCCTGAACAGTAAATCCTAGCAATATGAACAATTAAAAAGATAATATGAACATACAGACTTTTTTAATTTCTTCCCTACTGCAGCTTATTAGAATAATAATATATTTTATTTATGTAACATCTGTCTTTGAAAGCCTCCAAGGCAATTTAAATACAGAGCAAAGCTCATGATAAAAATAAGTATGCAAAGAAGAAAACAGAAATCATTAAAAGTAATTCGAAATACTAAATACAACCAGTGTGCCTAAAAGCTGTGTTATTATTAAAATAATCTTATAAAGCCAAATCCCTAAATGAGCCTTTTTCAAGCATCTTTTCAGTCCCAGGACAAAACCTTATCCAACATACCAAGATATAGACACTCTTGTCAGCTTTTGCAGATGAAGAGATCCTATGATTGTTATTTACATTACCTTAGCGCCTATGAGATGAGACTAGCCAGGATCAGATCTCCATTGAACTAACCACTGTAGACATGTAACACATGGTGAGAGCCACAGCATAAGCCCCATAATGGGAGGGCAGCCATTCCTGTCACACCCCACAAGCTTTTCATCTGAGCTGTGGCATTTCACACTGTCACATCTGGAGGTTCTTTTCTTTATTAATGGGGAACCTCTTGTCCCAGTCAGAAATGGCACTCTAAAGAGTAAAAAGCCATGTCACAAGTAACTTGTGAAGCAGACAGAGGTCGGAGGGAAGGGAAATCAGAGAGACAGAAGGTTAGTTTTCATCATTTAAGTCTCCAAGGCAGCACCAAAAGCACTGGGTTGTCTGTATATTCTCCAAGTGATTCTTTCCACTTCTGTATCTCACTCATTTGAAGAGGGACTCAAATTAGCACTGGCCCGGCATTCCCCATGGCTTCCCTTAGGGGACCCTGGGTGATTGCCTGGGACTCTTCTTGCCTCGTCCTAGCTCTTGTTCACCTTGCTATAGGGCTATGTTCTTCTGAAGCTTTGAGAATTGTCTTGCTCTCTTTTGGTTTTAATGTCACTGGTCTTTCCTTCTTTCTGCTCTCCTTCAGAGCAACAGCCTCATCCCAATTTTCATAGCTACTGTTCTCCTCACTTGACATGTTAGATTCTATGTTGTCAGAAGTCCTTTCCTGCTTTCAGGAAGGAGCAGAAAAATATGTCTCTCCCCTCCCCTCTTTCGCCCTCTACTGCCCCTCATCCCCACTGTACCACTAGTAGCTTGCTCTCTTGACACAGGCAGGGCTGGTACTGCATGCGAGGCACAGACAGCACATTGTTGTGCTGTCATTGGGCTATGTGAGAGGGATGCACAGCAGCGTGTGCTAGCAGCAGGCTGTGCATGGTATGTACACCCTGTGCAGGTACTGCACACAGCCTGAACAAGTCGCATATGCGAGGCGCAGACTGCACACAAACACACACACACACACACACACCCATTTGCACATTCCACTGGGATTCAACTGAGATTTCCCATGTCTAAGCCTAGATTTCTGTTCTTTGGATTAACAAGATCCATGATGACTGTAAATATGAGAGAACAACCTGAGAATCAAGCTCCTACTAAACACTTTGACCCACATAGAAGATCTAGTGTGGTGAATAATTGTACTGATAGAAAAAAAGTTAATCCATCAGTGAAGCCAAGGCAGAGTCTCATATTCCCTTCTCAAGCAGTATAATTGCAATTCCATGTTTCCATGAATCTATTCTATAATAATTACCATGTTTTGGATAAGGTGGCCAAATACTCAGGTAGGTCAACAAAACCATGTTGTTACAGTGTGGCCTAAACTTAAGCTGGTGAGCATCCAATTAACATATAACATGGTTAGTGATGGCAAAGCAGTTTTCCCGAGTGGGGAAACTCCAGACATGGACACAAAGCTAACTGAGATTAAATCTTAACCCTTTTGAAATCATTGGGGGTTTTTTCCTCTGTGTTCTTCATAACATCATCTCCTAATCAAGAAATAGCCTGGATCTCTTCTATAGATTGGATAGTAGACATTATGCTGTGCAGAAATCACTTGGAAGCAAGCAATCAATCAGGGAGGCGCCTGCCTTGCTCAGCTTCATTGCCAAGCCAGGCGTGTGTGCAACAACAGAGATTGCTGAATAACTCTTGTAAACGTCTTTAAAATATAACTGGGTACATTAAATAGACATGGGCTTCAGATCATACTGTCACACACAAAGCAAAATAATTTCATTTTACATTATATCTTGATTATGTAACTTTATGTATGTTACTACCCTATACTGAGCATTATACAGAAAATTAATTCCTTCACATTCCCTACTGGCCAGACCTGCCACCTCTGAGTGACCTAGATTTTGGCAACACAAGTGAACTGGTCTATAACATGCCACTCCTGCTCCTGTTGCAAAGAGAATGAGAGGAACATCATTGCCTGTTATCAGCTACATCAGGGACCAAATCTTAGCAAGACATCTTTAAATGGCAACATTGAGATAAAAACGAAGTGCATGGAAACTATCAGTGACTCTAAAGATCTCTGCCCATCACTGGAGCGGGGTCCCATAAGGGGTCTCTGATTGATTTAGGCAGCTCCAATGTGCTCTGATGAGAAACACTCCAGAAGATCTAAGCTGACAGCAGAACCACCCAGAAGAGGCAGTGGTGGCTGGTGACCTATCGTACCAGAAGCTATTGAAATCTGAAAACACTGACAAGGGCTCTTCTGGTCCTCTGTGATAAGAAAGTCATTACTGAGTGACAAAATGTGTCTACAACAGCACTGAAGCTGGATGAAATTCTTGGTATAAATCAATGCTCATATATAAACACCAATCTGGAAACACAGCAAGACACCACTATTTCTACAGTTTTGCAGCTTTCAGATCACTACCCATGACTGAAACAAAGTATGAATATGAAAATGAATACAATGATCAATATCTATGTATTATACCTCCGTTGGCCTTTGATTTTTCAAACCACAACTTTTCAGGAATAATGATAACAATTTTGTAATCTTTTGGCAGCAACAGTTCATTGCTATTTATGGTGCCATAGCAACTATTAATCATGAGGCAGCTCACAGTTTCAGAGAACTATAAAAGATGGATTAAGAGTTCAAAATGTAGAAATAAATATCTTATAACCCATGCAGGATACATCTATCTCCAGTTATGCTCAGCTCTCCTTATAGCATATTTGCAGCAGTGGTCAGCTCAGTGAAATGGAGATTAGCTCAGCTGATTAGAGCATGATACTAATAAGGTCTGATCCCTGTGTGGGCCATTCACTTAAGAGATGGACTCAATGTTTTCTGTGGGTCTCTTCCAACTCAGAATATTCAATGAAATTCAATCTAAGGCACATAACATGGGTACCTTGCACAGGGGACAGTCTCCCAGGGAATCACTTGTAAAAAGAACACTCTAGTAGAGCACCCATGAGGACAGATTTGCAATTAGGCCAAATTCTTAAATTTTATTCAGTAACATGGCCAATCTTCCTTAAATTCAACCCAAATCATAGCCCATTTAAGAAACAAAGGCTGTTCAAAGATAAAGACATAAACTTCATCTGCTTTATTGACTTTGCAGGCAGTTGGTGAATCCAGGTCAGAATGACCATTTCCCCACATTGCCCTGTGGTGGTGTGGAAAGCACAACTCAGGATAGTCATGGGGAATGTGATCTTGCCCCAGAGGAGCTGATCTGAGAGCCAGTTATAATCCTTCTAGCAGCATCACTGTGACAGACAGGAAAGACTCTGTCTTCTGTCCCATTTATCTTGGGAACAAGACATTAAAAGTGGCAAATCTTTCATCAATTCCTCTTGACTCTTTTCCATCATTTGAAGGTGATGGCATATATCTGCCCTACACTGATGAAGCAAAGATATAATGCAGCACTTTCTCCAAATTTAAGGGTGGAATTGCATGAGTCGTTTGTTTTTGTGCTGGTTTTGTCTGGCATAGACATAATTTTCTTCTCAGTAGCTGGTATGGAAGGAAATATTTTTTCCAGAAACTCTTGATAATTCAAAGATGTTTTTCTCACTCCTGAGCACGGCTTACACAGAGTCAAGACCTTTTCTCTCCTTTACCACACTCCATCAGCAAGGACACTGGGGATGTACAAGAAGTTGGGAAGGGACACAGCTGGGACAGCTGACCCCAACTAACCAAAGAGACATCTCATACCATATGGCATCATGCTCTGCATATATATATATCAAGGGAAAGAAGGCGGCAGGAGACATGCCTGGAGACATGGCATTTGTCTTCCCAAATCACTATTACACAGGATGGAGCCCTACTTTCCAGGGGATGACTGAATACTTGCCTCCCATGGGAAGTGATGAATGAATTCCTTGAGCTGCTTTGCTTGTGTGCATGGTTTTTGCTTTACCTATTAAACTGTCTTTATCTCTACCCATGAGTTTTCTTGTTCTGTTTCTCTCCTTCAACAAACTGTGAGGGAGTCAGCAGGCCATTGTACAGGGCTGAATTGCTGGCTGGGATTAAACAACAAAAGTTTTCCAAAGATCCATTGTTCAAGTTTCAGAAACTA
The DNA here is from genome assembly GCA_013400695.1 of Neodrepanis coruscans. Lineage (NCBI taxonomy): Eukaryota > Metazoa > Chordata > Aves > Passeriformes > Philepittidae > Neodrepanis > Neodrepanis coruscans. The sequence continues at coordinate 65,925 of VYZS01097610.1, forward strand.
TTAGATCTGAAGGATTATGTGTCTGTGGTTAACAATATACTGAAGTTTACTTCATACTTTTCAACTATCCATATTTATCAAAAAGAGTATGTGCTGTGGCAGCTATGCACAGATCTATCACTCTCATGAGGCAAATATTATACTGCTTATTCTTGGACAAACAAAAAAGAATTGAGAAATTAATTTGATCTGATTTAGTCTGCATGATTTAAGGTACAACTAACTCTGCCACCCACAACAAATAAAACTGATTGTACAGGATGAAAAGAAAATTAACAGAAATTCAAACAGCAAGTCAGAAGGTGCAGTTTTCCACTGTATTACCAATCCCCAGATGCTAAACATTTTCTAGCACTGAATAGGGCAATGCAAAATCCTCAGCTATTGACACTGTAGAAAGGAGGCATTTTACAAACTCATGCATACATTTCCAGAGCCAGCATCCTGAACTGGCCGTGCTCAGGGTATTTCCAAGCGGAAGTCCTAGTCCCAGAGAAACTGAGGTCTCACTCGCTGACAGAGAAATCTTGTTCCCAAGCCTCAAAGCATTTGGAATACAGAAGGTATAAACATCACTAGGATCACAAAGTGGTTCTTGTTCTTTTGCAATACTTTTTCTCTGTGATGAGAAATAACTACCTTGCAACATTTTTGATTTTTTGTTCATTCTTTTATGTTCCAGTACAAATAGACCCGTAACTGGTCTAGACCAGTGCAGCACAGACATGAATATAATGCTCTGTTATAGGTTCATTAAAGCCATTTTTCCCCCGGCCGGAAGGTGGGGACAGGCGGGCACGGGGACGGTTGCCGGCGCGAGTTCGGCGTACCCCTGCCTCCACCTCCCCTCTGTCCCCGGGCATCCGCCCACGAGGGTGAGCCGGGGGGAGCGGGCTGGCGTGGGGACCGCCGCTCGGCTGGCCCCCTCCCCAGTCTGCCGTGGGCCCTCGATCCCGTGTAGAGCCCCGCAGGTTGGAGCAGGGGCCCCACCCGAGTGCAGCCCGGCAGGCACGCTGCGGCGGGCGGCATCCAATGAGCTCTCACTGGCCTGTGAAAGTCCGGGGGAGAGGGCGTAAGCCCCGAGCTGGGCACGGTGGCTTGTGCCTGTAATCCAAGCCGCCGGGAAGCTGAGGCTGGAGGACGGCGTGAGCCCAGGGATTCTGGGCTGCACGGCACTGTGCCGAGCGGGCGTCACGAGGCGTCCAGTGTGGTGACGCAACCGATTCCGGAAAAGCCAGCAGGAGCGGCGCAGGCCGCGAGTCAGTGCAGTGAGCGCGCAGACCGACAGTGTGGCCAGTGTGAGGCCGGTGGCGGGACTGCGCCGGTGGCCTGTGCCGGTACCAGCAGCAGCGACAGCCCAGCANGGGGGGGCTCACGATTTCTAATTGTTTTGAGTGTTTTTCTTCAGAAAAGCTGAGTGGAGGCTCACGCTGAGTGGGTTCTCAGATCGGCCACGGGCCTTCTCTAATCATCCCGGCGTCTCTCCGGGAGCCCCAGAAAGACACCAGCACTGCTCTGGAGCATTCTTACCCCAACATGGGCACTGGGAAAGCTTAATTTGTCTGGTTTTTGCACTTTATTGTCGTTTTTTGTGTGTGTGTGAAATAAACTGTGATATTTGTGTGTTCTCTTTCTTTTGGGGTGTGTCTGTGGCTTCTCTCGGACATCTCTTGTCAAAATCACTAATTTTGTGGTAAAACCACGACATGCTCTCTCCCAGGAAGAAGTTCCTGTGAAGAAAACCTCTCAAAGCAACCAGAACAACTTCCAGAACAGGGACTTGTAGACCAAATTCCCTAAGGAAAGCAGAGTACATTGCATGACAGCCTTCTGGTCACAAAGAAACACAATGTGTTGTAAATTTATTACAGTTGATTATTAAAAGCAGCAAATGAGGTGGAGACATTCATTTCTATAAATGAATTACCATTGTAAACTAGAGACTTACTGTTGTTTTATCCCCAAGGAAGAATGCCAGGAAAGTAAAAGAGGACTCAGCCAGAATGTATTTTGACTGACATCAGTGCAAGCATTTTGTGTAGAGAAAGGACAAGAGTCAATCCTAGAAAGGGTTAAAAAAAAAAGTTAAAAAATTTTAGAGCAAATTTATGCTTCTCTTGTGCCCCAAAGCTACACAACACAGCCTAGGATCTGTTCCACTTGTTTCACATCTCATGATCCAGAGATTCACAAAGGGATTCATGTGCTTCCACTGCTAACACATTCACCTTCAAAGACATCCCTTGATGCATCCAACTGCAGGTTGAGACTTGAGATGTATCAGGCTGTGGAACTTCACCGTTATAACTCCAGTAGAAAAGAAGGACCTCAGAACCCTCCAGACCCTGATGCTTTCTCACCTTTCTCCTCATTCCTTGTGAATCTGATTTCTGTGTATGTTATATCCTTATGAAAACTTGTAAAATTATATTACAAATAATGCAGAGAACTTGCTGGTATGTGTTACTTTCTCTCAGAGTCTGAGAAAAAAATAAAGTAATCATGAGCCAAAATACTCATTGCCTATCAGCATATCTAGCCCACTGCATGTACAAATAATTCTGTAAGAGCCAAAAGATACTTTGTAATCTACTTTCTACAATTGAAAAACTCAGTGATCAGTGTCCCTTCTTCAAATTCCCAAAAGAAAGAAATCCCTCTAGAAAAGCTTCCAGCTCTGCTTTCAAGTTCTAATATGGCAGAAATTACTACAAAAATTAACATTCTCCAGTTCCAAGAAATGGAGAGATGCACGTCAGACAGTAGAATATATTCTGTCTCCCATTTCGAAGATTCACATCTTAGATTTTATCTTAAATTACTCTAATTACTTCATTAGATTAATCTCCACTTGTAAAATGACTATAAAGCAATCTCTTCCTCTAGTATGGACAGCAACAAATAAGAGAGTGGTCATATTTTATTTTCTCATTAAAGCTTGAGAGAAACTATTATAAAGCGTAAAGATCAATGGCAGAGAGGCTCTGCAGAATTAGCACAGATGCAGTATGAATCCTCTTTTTAATCTTCTCTTTCATCTGTAAATACAAACACATAATCTAGGTATGCATCCCATATTTCACAGTTCGGTGCTAATAAAAATATGCCAGAGAGTGATATAATGATAACAAATTCCTTTCCAAAGGTGTAAAATCACACAGAAGAATCATAATGAGTTTTCACACTCATTATTTCACACTCAGTCTTTCTTCAATTACCAAGGAGATAAGGATGATTTGAGGACTTTGTCATTCAATTGCAAATTGCATCACTTCACATGCAGCAGGATCAGGCACTGAAATCACTTGTCAAGAGTCTGACACTTTTAAGAGCTTCAGTGTCTGGAACTCATCCTATCTTTTCCTGTCGACTGGTGTGCCTGGATGAGGCTGCTCTCTACATTCAGCCATTAGTGCCTCAGTGAAGCTGTTTGTCCAGCCCACATTATTTTCAGTAAAATGAAGAAAGGAGGGAAAAGGGACTATAGTTCCATGCCTATTTCCTAGCTTGGGATCACTAATTTTGCACTAAAACAAAAACAGTTAAAAACTATATTTCCTTATGCCTACCAGCTATGCTTATGAATGAAATATTTTATGTATGCAAAGAGTATTTTTAACATCAAAATGCCAGTTATGACAAGTGTCACCACTCAAGATACACAAATCAGTTTGATAGTTGTGGGTTGTTCTTTGGGATAAGCCCTAGACATTAAAGCAATTTCCACCGTTCTGAGTTACTTTCAAATCTTTCTCTTTCATGATGGGTTATTTCTCCCACATTTAAGCCCAGTCACATGGCTGTAGACAGTTCTGGACATTGAGATACATTCCTCCATCTCACCAGTTGCCTTCTCTATGCTTTATATAAAAAGATTTAAAATTAAATGAAGCAGAGATCAGAAACCAAGGTCTCTTTCATTATTGAATAACCATCTCACATACCCTTACTACCAAAGTATCCACTCTATTTTCACTCTAAAAATAAATATTCCTTTTTCCTTTTTTAATATGACTTCCAGTGGTTTCAGTAGCAGAGGCAGAGAGAATTCCACCCATGAAATACCCCATTACTTGGAATTATAGTGAAAAGCTTGATCAGTCCTCAAGTCCACTCAAGCAATATGGAATTTCATGATTCATCTCCTGTATTCCAGATGACTTCTCTAATCCTGAGGTTTTTGGAGGAATGAACAAAGGACATGCCTGCCCTTTTTTGTTTCAGGCTGAATAGATAAAATAGGTAGAGAAATTTATATCCATGTCATGACTCTCAGAGAAAGTCATACAATAGGGAGAATCAAACTTAAGTGAAAGACAATACTGCTTTGTCAGGGTTTTTTAGCCTTGACATTACATCCAAACACCAAGAGATAAAGAAGCTTGTGAAGTTTATATTTTGAGGTCTGATACCTAATTCACCCCATGTATCTTCCACATTTAATAGCTTCTGTAATTGAGACAAAGATTACAGGACCCCATTTAAAAACTGTGGAGTTTAACCATTCACTGGAACATAAACAGAAGTATAGATATTGTAGCCAGCTGTGTCAGAGTTACCACTACAATAGCATTTTCCAAGGAAGCTTTTAAGATTAGATCTGAAGGCCCTGGCAGAAAAAAATACATTGCACTAAAATAGTACAAACTTCTGGCAGATTAATTAAGGAAAGTATAACTAGAGCTACAGCAAAGGTGTGAAGGTATCCACTCTTAATTCCAGACATCCTAGGGGCTGCCAACTGCAATCAGGAAATATACAAATGCAAGAAATACAGGGTTTCAGTTTGAAGAAAACAGTGTAGTAAATTTCCTTCATGTTTGGGCCCACTGACAGGTGACAAAGCAAAGTCCATCATTAAACTAGCAACATACCCCCACTAGAAGTACAGCAAGAATTTTTTTTTAACCCAATATGCTTCATTTATTGTGAGGAAGTGCTTCTATATATGAATTATGAAGAATTCTTTTCCACCTCACAGTCCTAAATAGCAATGGCTGTAGCAGTTCAGTTGTTCCACTACAGTGGACTCTGGCTCAGGTAAGAAAGGAATTACAAAGAGAATGAAACAATGAGAAATCACCACCAACCTCTTCCCATTATCCCATCAATACAAGATGAACACATCTGACTTTGACCACAAGTACCCCAGTACGTGCAGTACAGAACATCTTTTGACAGCCAAAAGTCATTTCCAAACAGTAACTTCTTTTCAAGAAATTAAAAAACTGTTCAAAAAGTGCTCAGTTTCTTAACATGTCAGTTGACTTCATCAAAATATTTTCTGTCTGGCACTTTATGAGGTTTGACACTTTACAAAAAGCTGAATATTATTAGTCTCTTGGCATAAGTTTCATCATGCTTTCAATACTCAGAGGCCTCTGATTTGCAGTACCCTTCAGGCATGGAAGCAAAGCTTAAAAATGCACTGTACCACTTTCACAGGTCAGACCTTATTGTAAGTGGAAGTTTATCAGCAAAGACTTTTGAAACCTCTGTGCCTGAAGTTTTGACAGTTGTCATAAATTATAAGGATTCTTGCTTCCAGACAAGATTTTTTTCCCCAGAACTGCACAAAGCATTTAACTGTCCATTGAGACTGAGGAGAAGAAAGGGAGGAGTTGCACATCATGGTGTGAGTAATGAGGAAAAAAAGAACTGAAGAACACGCAGGTCAAGCAAACTCAAGTGAAAATTCATTAGATGAATTCAGAATTTTTCTAGAAGGAAGGCAGATGTTCTTTTCTTATTCCTCTTATGATGTTTGCCTTTTTGAGCCTTTTTCAGAGAAGCAGCCATTAGTACTCCTGACTGTGCATCACTTTTGGGAAAAGCAATTACCTACTTCAGGATGTAGTGAATCAGCTGCTGAGACATCTACCCCAGAACACTGAGAAAGTGGCTACAGTTGCAGTCAAGCACAGTTGCTTTTACTGTTTATTTTTATATTTCTTTTGCCCTTACTGAACACACTGTACCAAGCAGGATTCTACTAGAGAATGATATTTAATTACGGTAAATATATTCACTCATCCACAGGAAAAAAAATCTTTCCTCCATATGATTTTGAGAGGCAGGTTCTCCTTGAGGATATAAGAAGAAGGGAGAGAAAAATAAGGAAATGTGTCTATCATTCAAGGTAAAAGTCAAAGCAATGAAAGAAAATGGAGACATAATCGAGAAGGCTGACACTTGCTCCTAAGTCTCAGTGCCTGATTGAAGGTACTACCCAACAAAATTACTGGACTCTTTCCAAATATTTTTCTGCTCTGGTGCTTTACAAGAGGAGTCTTGCCTTCCATCCAGACAATCAAAGGAACAAATCAAAAAAGTCAGTTTAAAGGTAAGTCTGAATCACAAGAAAGGAACCAGAAACACAAAAAAGCCACAGACATCAGATATTATCAGCTTTTTTTCAGGAAATATTCTAGATCTTTTCAGAATATCTGTTGACCTGTCGATATTTAGGATGAGAAGGCTTGATCAACAATCCAGTGTGAATTTCAAATAAAAGAAGTAAAAAATCATGAGACAGAGGAGAAAGTATATATAACTGGTTATATTTCACAATAGCCTGCATCACAGACAAAGCTATAATCATTCTGCTTCTCAGAAAATACAAAGATGCGATTTTGACAGCTGTGTGGGATATAAAATCAATACTATTAAATCAATATTATTAAGTCAATACTATTATTATCAGTTATTAAAAAAAATCCAAACAACATTTGTTTGGATTCTTTTTATTTTCTTACTCGTAGGTAGTACCTGTGAAAGCATGAAGGATGAATTTATGTCTTCATATATTTTGTATGTGAGGAGGTTTTTTATTTACATATGTTCACAGATTATCTTGTCACAAATACTGTCCAGACTCTATTTGTGTTAGAGTTTAGGTCTCATTAAAAAAGAATAATTTCCCAATATATATCTAACAGAACTTCTGTTACATTATTAAAGGAATCTACTTTTAAATAAAAAATCCAGAGCTAGGCAAAAGGCTAACATAGCCCAAGGATTTCTGAGGAAGGCAGTTAATTGTGGTTAATTGTGGCTTGGATTGCCTCTTTTGCAGCAGCCCAATAAGAACTTGCAAAGGTATTTTAAAGGACCTAAAAGCAGCAGCCAGAGAAACAGGTTGCAGGGAAGAGAGCTGACATCAAACTATCTTCTTACATTTTAGACTGTATGTGAATAAAATTTTACACACAAAATGAAGTAAGACAAGACATGAAAAATTTTACCTTTAAAACTCTTTAGTTATTCTATAAAAAAATACTTTGATTGCAAAATTGATCATGCAAATTCCAAGAAAGACAGATTTGCATAGTTTGCCATCTATGTAACTGAAGATAAACATGCTTCCAGATTTGCATGACACTGCAAAGGTTAGTATCAATTAGCAAATATCTTCTTAGGATTTAAACCCTTAGTCTTGCTTTGTGATATGTTTGTTGATTAGATTATTGACTTAGTGTTTCACCTCCTTTTTTTCTACAAACAACAAAAAACAAACAAACAAAAACCTAAACAAAACAACACAAAAACCAACCAAACAAGAACAAAACCACAAAAATTGAGAAAAATACCCATTGGGACAGAAATTAGCCATGGGAAAATAAAAAAAAAGGAAAATATTCGAACAAATGACATCAAGAATAAACTGTATTTTCTATAACAAGTTATGGTTTTGCTGGTGAATTTAGGGGGAAGGAATAACTTAAGTGTTGATAATAACATGAAATTTGTGAGGATGGAAGCATATCTGTCCCCAGTGCCTTACAACAAGATAAATGGTGCAGTGATACAAATCTGTCCCTGCAAGTATTTGAGGCAAATATTTCAGCCTAGTGAACAAAAGACCTGGCCTATTTCCTTCAGCACTTCCCTCTCCATCTTTCCTAGCCCTCAGGGCACTGGAATACAAACCTGTTTGAATTAACATCTCTAGTACTAATTGTTTAAATACAGTCTTAAAGGACTCAGTGAAATGTAATGACATTCAACTTAGTACTATACCTTTGTTTTCAACCTAGTTCTTATCTAATTGGATTTGTACTGTTTCCTGGCCACACTCAAGCACACAGACAAATGATTTGGTTCAGAGCAATTTTACTGTCCTTGGCAGCAAAACAGATGTCATAGGTGACACATACCTTGGCCTATTCAGTTTTCCAGTCTTTCAACCTTCACAGAATCACAGAGTCACAGAATGGTTTAGGTTGGAAAGGTCCTTAAAAATCATCTAGTTCCACCACACTACCATGGGCAGCAACGTCTTCCACCTAACATAATGGTAATGAAGAAAGTGAACACTCACCCTTTCAGGCACCTGATAAATTCTCCCTGTATGAGAGCAAAGTCAAGTACTATGAAAAAACATAGTTCTAGCTCAGTATTATAGAACTGGATTTAACTAATCTTTTCAAATTTCCCTTATAGATTCCTTTGAGTTTACTTTTGGTTTGACATTTTGTCCATTTTTATTGAGTTATTCTATTTTTGTATATTTAAAAAAAATAAAAAATAAAAGCAGTTCATTTTGGCTGCCTTGGGTCTTTGCCACTCAGTCACATGAAACTGGATTTGTTCAAAGAGAGAATTTTAACCACAGATCCACATAGATATTTACAACTTAGACTAATTACTTCAGTAATTCTTTAGGTCCACAAACAGCTACATAGTTCTTACCTTTTCTTCCACAAAGGCAGAGTTAAAACATAATCATCATGAAATGATTGACATTTTTGGTCAGTAATATATGAGTTATAAAAGTACAGCTTAATCTTTAACCTATGAAACATTGATTATTCACTGGACACCAAATGGCAATCTGGGAAACAATTACAAAATATAAAGCAAAATAAGAAAAATCTAAGAAACCCTTCTCTGTGTTGTGTTAGATTGTCCTCAGGCTTTTTCCTTCTTTCTCTTCCAGAAAAGTTAGAAAATCTTGCAGTTCTACATAGCTTGGAAACAGCTTGAGGCATATATACCAGTTTTTTCCATCCCAAATAAACTCTGCAATAGCCCCCACTAAAGCTATTCAAACCAGCATTGATTTCTCCGTGCTATCCTATAGCTCCCCTACAGGGCCTCAAAATTAAGCCAAGGGAAGTACAAGTGATAGAAGAATGTGCAAAGGTCTCAATAAAACACTACTCCTGCTTTTTCCTAGAGGCATATGTCAAATTCCTACAAACTCCCCAACAGGTTTTACTCAAGTTTTATAGCAGCCTGAATTACAGAGAATATAGGCTGGTCATAAAAAGAGACTACACAAGGTCTTGTTTTAGTTACCTTGTTGTCAAGAAGAAAAAAAGGAGAGGAAAAACCCCAAAACAAAGTCCAAGAGAAAAACAAAATGTGCCTAACTAGGCTTCAATATTTAGATATAGCTTTAGAAATGTATTCAAATGTATCATACTTAAACGAAGACCTTCACTGACTTCTGCCTGGAGAAATCCTATCCTAAGTCTAATTTTTCATGAAACATTAGTAACAGAAATATTGCACTTCCTGCACACTGATTCTGTGTACCAAGTTGACTTTTGAAAATAGAGACTCCTGCATGAAGAATATAAGGGCCAGCAAATTAAATATCCCTGCTGGTACTGTATCTACACGTTGGAAACCAGTATGTCATTGCAGTTAGTAGTGGTAAGCAATTACTTTCATGCCAGTTGTCTTGGAACTGTGACTTGAATGGCATTGCAAGCAGTTTGTTAATTCTTGAATATATCTGAGCAAGAGTTAAGATATATGGAGATACACAGGTTTTGAAGCACTTTGAGAATGACTGTTGACAACAGACAGCTATCTGTGCTAACATATATTGCCTGAAATAAAACTAGATCTACATCTGAAATGATATTGATTGATAATGACATTATCAATTAATTAATCTGGCATTAATTACCAATTATACAAATGCCTTGAAATAAAGATGATATACTCATTTTTTGGCAAAACCAGAGCATCTTATTCAGTTTCAAACGTCTTTGGTGTTGTAATTTAAAGCTTCACAGAATTAAAAGAAATATGTCAAAAAAAGTAGGAAGTAAAACAAAAATAGACACAAGTACTTACCAATTTTGAACAAGAGGAATGTTGATTTATATAAAATGTTGTGCGACAAGTTATATATGCACCATATTTTGACTTCTAGAGTTAGAATTTATCTTTAGCACTAGAGTTACTCAAAACATGTTTCAAACACTGGTGTACAGAAAATTTTCCTTTGGATTTTTTCACAAAAGTCTCAATACTAAATATTAGCTATTGAATTAAGTTTAGAACTACTCAAAAATTCACTTCCACCTTCTATAAAATAAAAAGAAATCTCTAATTTCTATTTTTGCTCTTTTTTTTTTTCTTGTATCTACTTTTTAATCAGCCAAAACAAAGGTTACAGGTATTGTAAGTTTGGGGGGGATTTTGGTCAATTACTTGTTTTTTAAGGAAATCTTAGCAAGACAAAGCTTTTCTTTTTTTGCTCAGGTGTTGGTCAGTTGGTTTGTTTATTTCTTTGGTTTTTTGTTTGCACTAAGTGAAAATGTAAAGCAAACTTGAGTTCTTTAATACCATATCTTGGTTGATAGACATCAGTTGGCAAATTGCAAAGAAAAATACATGTGCCTGGTATATACTTCATTCTTTACAGTATTTTCAGGAGATTTCATGAAACATATAATCTGTAAATGTGTGTCTGTTCCCATGAAAACTTTGTAGAGACAGAATTGTGAACTTCATTGCAAAATAAATTATCCAGTAACAGGGTTATAATGAATAAAAATGTTCTCACTATTAAAAAAAGACAACAACAAAAACAAACCTTAGAAAACCAGCCCCAACAATTAAGGTTATATTAGTGAATGAACAGTTTCCTACAGTCCTGCTCAAAGCTAAGAATTGCACTTACTTGCATCTAACTGCAGCTACTTTGGAAACTGTAGTCTTACAGCCTTAATAACTACATAAGAAAGCAACATGACTACTTGGGCTTTTTCCACAGTTGTTACACAACTCTACAGTCCTCTACTGTCCTATACTCTGCTGTATTTGAAAGAAAATAGCTACATTTCCATACATTCCTACATTTCCATATTTCAATAGGGAAACAAAAGTTGTGTCAAACAGACGGGGTACTCTCTGCTTCACATTTGGTAATGCATGCAATCTCCTGAGAACCATGGTAGCTCTAGTAAGGAAGCTTAAGCACACAACTCCCTAAGCCCCTCCTAAAATATTCAGTTTAAAATCTTCCATAGCATCATTGTCTAGCTTTTCCGACTTAATTAGGCTTGCTTTCTTATTAGAATTGGAAAATTACTAAACAGCTCTCAGTATGGATTTATAGCAATGTTTCACTTTTGCCCTGGAGCAGAACTTCCCTCAAGGTTGGAGCTACCTTCAACTCCCATTAAATAGTAGTATGAGCTGGGACTGTATGGCATTCTGCATATGGCAAATGTGAGCAACAACCAGACTGCTATTTACTTTTTTATTTATTATAATTTTACAGTAGACTGTAAGAATACTAATAAACACAGAAAACTCGTATTTCTCTTGAGAAAATACTGGAGAGCATCCAAACACAGAAATTAAAGTCTGTGAGACTTTTTCAGGGACAGAAGTAATTACATCTGAGTGTGGAATGCTTTGACATCTAAGAAAGATTTAACTATGAAAAAGTATTTTGAATGGTAATAATTTTGAAAACACCCATGAAAGTTAGTTTGGGGTTTGTTTTTGTTTGTCTTGGATTTTTTCAAAAGATAAAAATATGTTTAGCCAAAATAAAAGAGTTTTCTATGAACTTAGGTAGCACTTACAGCTTGAATACAAAATCTTTTAACAGAAAATATCCAGATATAACTAATTTTAAGGAGTGTCTCCTGTAATTATGAATAATTATATCAAAAGTGAAGTAGCTGATGTACAGACTCTCTTGTCCATCAAACGTAGTTCTACAAAGGCCACCAAAGCCTCTCCATAAAACTCCTGTCAGTGTACTGTAACCAGTAGCAGTGGCTAAAAGTGACACAGTCATCCAGGCAAGCCCTTCCAATGAAGAGAACCTTCTTGTGAGCCTAGGAGTAAAACAGGGCCATTTGCAAGAGCATTCTGCCTCATGTGTTGTTTCATTAAGCTAAATATTATGTTGCATGACTGAATTCCCCTGTTTCAGCCAGCACCTTTTTGGGAGAAAAATATAGATAAAAATGGTGAGTATACGGAAGCTTTTTATAACTCTGAAATCAATAGTTGATGAAAATGCTTAGGCAGTCTAGGATTTCAGTAACCAAAGGCTATAGCAGACGTTTATGAAGTAGCTCTCCTGAGTCAAATGTAGTTATGTTTAATATGTAACGCTATCCAGTTATAGTGCATTTCAATGATTAACAGCCTTTTCTTTGTTTTATTATATCAAACACTGTAAGTTATCAAAAGTAGAAACTTGAATTAATTAACAGTTAATTTTTGAGATATTGAACTGCACAATGTGAATAGTTTTCTAAAGCAGGCAAAGTTACTGACACTCAACCACGAAAATGTTTTACTTTACCATGTTGTGAATTCTGGCTCCCAGAGATAAGCTAATTACACCAAAAGTGGTCCAGACCATGATCAGGACTAGAAACCTTTTGAATGTTTCACATAGCTTTTGCTGAAACCTCCTCATTAAAGGCTGGATTGTTTTTTACCTCCCCATAGGAACTGGGTGACTAAAATGTTGATTTATATGACAAAAAAATAGTATTTGCAAATAAGGTATCTAAGACAAACATTTAACAAGTTAAAATTCAGATTTGGACTGAACTACGTGATCAATTTAATCCTGTTCTCACTTTGAAATCCCCAAGACTTCCTCTGGGTTTCTTAGCTTTCCTCACTGCTCTTCCTTCTCAGTTACTGCTACTGACCTAAAGACAGCTAAAAAACAAACATGATTTTGATAGGCTGATTTATAAATAAATCCTTAACCATCAAGATTTTCTGAGCTAAAGACCATAACTGGAGAATGATTCAGATGCTGAAGCTGCCAAAATTTTTATTCAAAGGCAGATGATGAATGAGATAAAATTTGTAGCATGTTTTCTCCTTGCTTTTGAGTTCCATGCTAGAACTCAGTAGAGCATTTTTGCACCCATAGCAAATACACACAGTTCAGGGAAAACAAACATGGTACCCCACCTTTATAAACAAGAGAGCATTAGACTATGGAATTTCTTGATATCTGAGCTGTACTAAACTCCAGTGCTGCTCTCCATTCCTTTGAATGATTCTCAGCTTACTGTAAAAATCAGGAGATACAGCCTTGTCCATGGTGATGATAAAGTTTGATGAAAGTTAATGGCATTAAGGAGCAGACTCAAGCTCCCCTTGCATGTTCCCTTTTTTTCTCACTTGCCTTTCTCTTTCCTGATTTCTGCTGCTTTAGCAATGTCTAACTTCTGTTTTGTTTTGTTTTTTTTTAATATCATAATGAAAATTAAAAAACTTCTTTACAGTACCAGTATCTTGCCAGTTTTCTGGCTGCCTTTAGCTCCTTTTCTACTCTGCAGTACTACAGCCCCACCATCTTTAAAAGATGTCTTTATTGGAGGAACCATTATAATGGTATGTAGGAGGCTAACAAAGTTGCTCTTATTCTCCATCAGTTATAGACTGGAAAAGGACAGACAGATGAAAACTCCCTTATATCATAACCACCTCTGCACATGCAGTTGATTTCTCAACTCCAGAGCCCTGAGGGGAGAACTATTATGTGGACTCTAACACAGCCTGTATTTACTGTATTGCAGGAAAAATGTGATGGAGTTATTTATGTCAAGATTTTTTCTAGTCTTTTTCTCTCAGGAAGGTAATAACAATAGCAGAACTTGCAGTGCTAGGCCTCCTCTTCTTTTCCCACTGCTGTTAAGCAGCTCAGCTATTCTGACTGATACTTCGAAGTATTTTCTTACATAAGAAAAATTCTACTGGTTATTATTGTCCTGGTTTGGATGCTAGGGGCGCTATCAAGTGATGAGAGTTCAAATGGAGTCACAACAACCAAAGTAATTTATTCTAATAGTAAAACCCAACAAAAAAACGCAATAAAGGACAAACTATGATCCTCTGGGCTGGCTGCTGGGCTGGTGGAGCAAGGGAAGGAAGGGAGGCTGGCCCGTGGATAGCACTAATCCCACTCCGGGACTCATGGAAAATAGAAAAAATGAAAAGAAACCCCAGGGGGGCCCAAGGAGAAGAGATACCACAGCTAGTGAGTGGCGTGGTCTTCAGCTCTGCGCTGCCTCCACTGTTGGTCCAGCTGCACTGCTGACCAGGCCACAGGAAAGTGCCGAAAGGACAGGAGATCCGAGCTGAGATGTGGCTGGGATGAGAGCCAAGCCTTGAAAGGAGGCAGAGTGTCATGGTTTTGCCACTAGGAGGTGTGGTACTGACAAGAGAGATCCAATAGAAGCAACACACACCAAAAAAACAAATAACAAGGTTTATTTTACACACACAGAAAACCGACAATAAAACGCAAAAAAAACCCAGACAAATTAAACTCTTCTGGGGCCAGCGGATGATGCGGGGAAGCGTTAGGGTAGCGCTGGGTCTTTACCGGAGCCTCCTGAAAGACACCATAAAAATTAAAGGATCCCTACCCCTACCCACCCCTTACCGGATAAGGAAATACCACCACTGATGGAAAGGTGTGGTCCTCCGTCTGTGCCGCTGTCGCTGGAGTCGCCGATCGGCCCGCGCCGCTGCAAAACTCGGTGCTGAGGCGAGTGGAGATGTTCTCCCGACCAGCTCCGTCCAGAAAAGAGAAAGATGGCCGCCTCGCTCACTCTTTTATAGGGGGCCAATCTTTGTGCAGGCGCGGGCGCCCCCCGGGCACGAACTGTCCCTCAGATTGGACGGTCAGTGCCCGGGAACTGTCCCTAGTGAGAGGTTCCGCTACGAGCTAAAATGGCGGCTCAACCCCATGGTCTACCCCAGGCCGGGAGATGCAGGTCCCCCGTGGCCCCGCCCAGCATCCCGGGGAGTCCCGGCACTGCCACTGGGCCGTCCCAACCCGTGCCAACCCAGCTGCTCGCCGCAGCGGCTTCTCGGCTGCATGAGGTCCACCGATAGCCCCCTCTATTCCATGCACACAAGAGACCCCACCACACATGCACAGCGCTGAGCCAGCACCGGCCAGCGCCGCCACCGGAGACAGGGCAGGGCAGCCCTGCCTGCCGCACCGGGAAAACCGCCGAGCTGCAGCGGGCGCACCCCCGGCACAGCTGGGCCCCCTCACCACCGCCACAACCCAGGGACGGGGCCAGGGCAGCCCCTGCCTGCTGCGGGGAGCAGCGCTGGCCTGGCCTGAGTTAGCAAGGGGCATCGGGACAGAACAGCCCCACCCCTGCTGGCTCCTGCACTGCCGCCAGCACCGTGCCTGAGCACAGCTGTGCAGGGGAACCAGCCCAGGAACAGGAAAGGCAGCAGCTGCGTGTGGGGAACACAGCCACACAGGAGACACAGCCACGCTGAGGACCGACCCCATCCCCAGCCTCATAGGAGTCGGCGGGCCCACACTGTGGTGGAGTGGCCCCGCCCCCATTTGCTGCTGTCGCCATGGCAACCTGCCTCAAACACACAAGAGAGACAGTTTAACACAGCCCCAATCCCCCCTGTCTCCCAAAAACCTTCAAAAAATCTCCAAAAACCTCCAAAAAAACCCAAAAAGANCCCCCCCCCCACCCCCCCCTGTCCCCCAAAACCCTAAAAAAAATCTCCAAAACCCCCAAAAAAAACCCAAAAAGAGCCCTTTCCCTGTCCCAAAAAACGGAGGGAAAAGACAATAGGTGGGGGGGGGGGAAGGGAAAAAAACGGTTTTACTCCTATAACCTTTGTCTTCAACCCACAACACAGGGCCTCCGTGCCTGCAGTTTTATAGGGTCCCTGTTCTCGTGTTTTCTCGGGGCACCCTTCTGGGGCAGGTTGCCTCCTGATTGGATAATGACACTGGGTGCCTCCTCATCCCCGAGAGATCACCACAAGGCAACATGTTGGTTTTCCCACTAAAAAAACTCATGGCTGTGGCCTGCCAGGAGGGGGAGCTGCCACTGCCCTGCCAGTGCTGTGCGACACCAGCCACTGCTTCAGGCAGCTGGCGCCACACTTGCTGCCAGCACCATGTTAAACAGGCAGGCAAGGACCATGAGAGCCACTGCACCGACAGGCGTATGCGCACACAGGAGCCAGCAGAGCAACCGGGTACAGACCCCAGCCTCCTGAGTGATGGGGGACACAGGCGTCCCCAGCCAGCACTGCTGAGTGCCACTGCTGCAGCCGAGTGCTGCAAGCCCTGCCAACATGTCCAGGCACTGCGAGCCCCACTTCTGTGGGGTACCATGAACCCCTCCACCTTGGCCAGGTGGGTGCTGCTGCTGCCGCAGATGGGCCAGGAGCTGCTGGAAGTGGTCTGAGCGGCAGCAGTGGTGGTGTCACTCCTGCAGGGCTGCGGACTGGGTGAGAATGTTCTGTGTGGGCCAAGCCAAGCTCCTGTGGGGCTAGAGGAGACTGAGAAAGGGTCCACACCTGGAGCTGCTGGAAGCGGTCCAAGAGGCGGCAGTGACACCACTCCTGCAGGGCCGCAGGAAACCAGCTCACGCTCTGCCCCCCAGCCCGGGCCCACATCCTCAAGGCATCCTCTTTGCTTTTCTTACAAAACACAAAAAAAGTTTGAAGAACAAGCCCCCCTCCCTCTCCCCTAGAAAACCCCCCAAAAACCAACACCCCCCTCCCTCTCCTTCCCCCTAGAAGCCCCCTCACTCTTTCAACACCAAGGAGGGAAAGGGAAAAAAATGTGTTCTAAAAACGAAAAACATTCTTTCACCCCAAAACATTAATTTTTACTAATGTGTATTTGAAGCTAACATACTTTGTGAGAATGTGACAGATTATATAATTTCTTTTCTGTTGACATCTGTCCATCTGGACTCGTGCAAAGCATTTGAACCAGTCCCACATAACATGTGTCCCTCTAAATATGTGGATTTCATGGCTGGAGCAGTCAGTGGATAAGGAATGCTTGGATGTTCATGCTCAGAGAGTTGCACTCGATGGCAAAAACATGGCTGGATGACCAAGCAGAGAGCAGTGATAAATGGCATTCCTCAGGGATTGATATTGAGACCATTGCTGTTTAACATCTTTACTTATGACATGGATAGTAGGACTGAGTACACCAAGAGCTAGTTTTGCTGAGTCATGCACTTGACATGCTGGAGAGAAGGGACACCATCCAGAAGGATTTTGACAAGCTCATCAAGAGATGAGGCAGTGCGAACCTCATGAAATTCAACAAGGCCAAATTCAAGGTTCAGTACCTGGGTCAGGGCAATCCCAAGCACAGGCTGGACAGAGAATGGATTGACAGAAACCCTGAGGAGAGGGACTTGGAGGTGTGGGTGGTCAAGAAACTCAGCATGAGCCCGCAGAGCTCACTTGCAACCCAGAAAGACAACCAGATCCTGAGCTGCATCAAAAGCAGTGTGGCCAGCAGGGCAAGGGAGGTGATTCTGCCCCTCTACTCTGCTCTCATGAGACCCCACCTGGAACACTGCATCCACAGCTCTAGGGCCCCCAGTACAGGAAAAATGTAGACTTGTTGGAGTGAGTCCAGAGAAGGGATACAAAAATGATCAAAGGGTTGGAACACATCTCCTATGAAGACAGACTGAGAGAGCTGGAGTTGTTCAGCATGAAGAGAGGGATCCAGCGGAGACCTTATAGCACCTTCTTATACCTAGGAGGGGCCTACAAAGGAGTTGAAAAAGAACTTTTTACAAGGGCGTGTAGTAATAAGACAGGGGAGAATGGCTTTAAATTGAAAGAGGACAGGTTTAGATTATATATTATGAAGAAAATCCATACTGTGAGCGTGATGAGACACCAGAACAGGTTACAATCTGCTAGCTAAGGTTAATAACCTCATCTGAAAGGATAACTAAAAGTAATAAAGGCTTGCATGTAAATGTATACATTTGTGTTGTGTGCTGGCTGCCTTCATAGTGAATTTCCAGTTAATGCTAATACCATCTACTCCAGAGGGTCACAAATCTACCTTAAATGTTTGTATACGAATTTTCAGAGAACACAGTGTAGCTCTCGATGCAAAATCCTACTGAACCTCAGCCAGGAAATAAGCAAACCAATCTAAACTCCTTCAAAATTCCAACTGTTTTTCCCCAGACCAGATATTTGTTTGGAGGGTTTACATCCTGACATATTACAATTGCAAGTTCTTTTCTCAATTATGGCAGTATAAATCAGAAACAAGTCAACTGAAATGTAATTTATAATGGAATATCATGTAAAACATAATGAATGGTTACATGCAAAGACAGCACTGCAGTGGCTCTTAGATATAACGCTTCTTCAATACCCACCAAATAGTACAAGGAATTGAACTATCACTGTATTTGAACTTAATAAAAAATTGAAACAAGAAGATAACTGATCAGTCAGAAGCATAACCCAAGAAGGAAATAAAAATGTGTTAAGATAGTCAATGAAAAAGAAAAGAAAAAGAAATACACAGCCAAAAATGTATAGACAGCCCAAAGTAGTGAAAAGCAGCAGAATGAGCAGAAAACACACCAAATGGCCAATGTCAGGCAGTCGCAGCAGAAGTATTGCATCTCCCATTTCTAGATGAGATTCCTTTTTGTTTGCACAGACATTTGGAGAATGATCATTTCTCCTGCCATAATTCTGATTTACATGCAAGAAAGCTACTTATGCCCAGTCAGACGTATATATTATTTAGAATCCACTGTGAGTCAGGTAACGTTTGCAAACGATTAGTCTGCTGTTGGAGAGGCTTCTGCTGCCAATAAATTTATTGACATGTAAATTAGGTAACCAAGCACAAAGCCCAAACAAGAAAGAGCAAATAACCTACATAAGTCAAATCACAGGTAAACTGTAGGGTCGAATTTGTCTTGTTTTTTTCAGTACTCACATCTACAAAAATAAGAAACTGATACGAAGAGAAACAAACTGACCTTCTTAGATAAGTTGTTTCACAAAGAATTTGATTAGCCTCCAAACTTCATAACTGCTGTCTGTAAAAACAGAAGCTGTCTCTTAGCTCAGTCAGAATGGACTTGCACAATCAGCCACAAAACCATTCAGTTCTTACCTGGGTGCTATCCTGTGTAGAGGTGCTTGCTTAAGAGCCCTGGTTCAATGCTTTTATAATAAGTTCCACATTTGAACTGAAATACTTGGCTTTACTGAAATATAGTTGGTACAGCAAGATAAAATCCGAATAAGCAAATGACCCCCCAGCAATACAGACAAAAAACAATTCTGGTATCTATATATGGATGCTGAATGGCATCAAACACATCCTAAAGCCTTCAAGACATCCACAGGGGTCTTGCGGTCATCACACAAGAACCTACAAGAGACCTGTACCCTTTAGGAAAAACATCTGTACGTCAGAAAAGATATGTCAGGCCATTTGAAATGTTGCTGGAAACCTGTATCAAGGCATCCAAAAATACTACTTTAGAGAAAGAAGGATGTCACATGAGGAAGGATGCCGTGAATAGCCCATGCACCCTGCAGAAATAAGCTGTAAACACAGAGGCTCCAGAAAGGACCTTCAGTTTCTGCTCCCTGGCCCAGTACAACTTCTCTCTGAACTCACAAGTGTGTGCCAACACAGCATCTAGCAGGTGCACCCTTCCCCGCAGAGATTTGTCTCCTCCTGCAAAGGATAATTATGAAATAAGACTCAAGACACCCCAGGGCTTTGGCATGCTTCCAGGCGCCTGCTGCCAGCCATGCCTTCCAGCAGCATTACAGCTCCCTGTGGCAGGAAACCTGACCGTGGCTGTCCTTCATCCCCTGCCTCCATTCCCACAGGAGAGCTGCAGCTTTTGGCAAAAGGTTAGGGTAGACTAGGGAATTAAGATAACAGGGAATGCAGTTATGTTTGCTAACTGCTCAATTTAAACCCAGCTAAAATTACCCACTGAGGACTGCATCTTGGAGCCATTCTACAAGCCAACAAATCTGGGTAGTGACAGAAAAACTGGATTTTACTTCATAATGGCTGCTTCTGTTTCAGATTTAAAGAAGTTGCCGCATGGCATCTGGTTTGATGCTCCATTTACATGCACTTGTCTAGCAGAAGCTAATACTTCTGCTCCAAGCTCTTTTATTCCTATTCTCACAGAGCTGCCTCACCACATCTGCAACTGAAAATATCTGCCATGCCAGGCAGCAAAAGAGTCAATTCCACAATACAGCCAGTTTGTAAAGCCTGTTACTGTGGTTAGTCAATGCAGGTAGAGAGCAAGTAGGAACTCAAGTGCAGGGTCTTATTTGTTTCTGAATTTTCAGGTGGATAAAAAGCAATACAAAAACCAGGACTCCCAATTCAATTTTGTTTCTGCCTCTGACTTTCCTCTTCTCTGTGCTTCACTTGGTGAAAAACAACATTGATGTCCTTTATACAGCACTGTCAGACTATTGATGAAAGCCACCAGTCATGACTTTCACAATTCTGCAGAAAAACCTCAGTTTATGACATTGTCAAAAAAATACAGACAGCAGAAAGTATTTCCTGAACTAATACATCAGACTTTTTGAGTAGACGAACCAGAAGAAAGGCAGAAGGAGAACAAACAACTTCACAAACCTTCCTATTGCAAATGCAAAACAAGGGTAAGTTTTCCATGAAGGTAAAGGAGCACTCTTGTTTCATCTTGTGGCTATTTACGTGAAGATAGGAGACTGCTTTAATAAGATTATTGTACTTTACAGCTTTCACGATAATACACTGCGATTTTGCTTTATGTTCTTGAGCCACATACACACAATTCAAATTAAAGGTGTTGTTGCCCTGATATCGTCAGTATAATTGTCTCACAAAAATGTGAATGGATTGTCATCAGGCAAGATCGGAAATTCACATTATTTTTATTAGGTGAACCATTAAGATAATTTATCTATTAACATCTACACAAAGAAACAGATGAAACTGAACTGAATAGTTTTATCTTGGTAACTTCTTTGTATATACATATCACTATGAAAATAAGTCTGTTTTTTTCAAACACACTTTCCAATTTATAATTGGGGATGGGGCAAGGAAAAACCAACCAACCTTTAAGCAAATTTACAACCCAATTAGACTGTTCTTTTATAGTTTTATTTTGTTTCTTTATTTTGTTTCAGCTCTCCTTAATTGGATGCTTTCCAATTTAGAAATATCTATGAAACAAAGATATATTTTAAATAGGGCTTGGGGGTTTTTTTATAACTCAGTTAAGATATTCATCTATTATTATTTGTCTTTGTAAATGTATAAAATACTCCTTTTTCAGCATTTGTAGACTTAAAGTAGGATTTTCATGACAGTTTAATTAACTACTATTACATTAAAAGATGAAATAAAGTAAGAGTCCAGCGAAAATCATGCTTCTGTAATATGTGTCAAAATAAAAATATTTTTATATACTTGTTAATTAATTAATAAAAATCAGAAATCTATTTTTATAATTAATGTTAATTCATGAGCATTTACAGCAAATAGCATTTACATAGTCATTAAATATATGTGCCATTCACATCTTAAATTCCTGCTTTTTATTTTTCCTCTCCTATATCTGTTCACTCACAGAAATGTTGCATTAGATGATATTTACTAGACAGCCTGGAAATTTTAACATATGAATTCTCTGTAATTTCTTTTTCCGTTCCTCTAGTCCTCCTTATCTTTTTTCATATAGTATTTTCATTTACTTCTCACTGTCAAATTGAGAATTAGAACCTTTCTCTTCCATACTGTTTTAAGCTACCATATATACAGCACTACAAAACAAAGTTGCTAATTTGCCTTCAACCACATAATAGGCAATGAGAGTCAAAGATGCTAGGAAAAAAGTGAGTGGGAGGAATCAATGACTAAGAAGGAGATTAGCTGGCTCAGTCATACCTCATGCGTTAGAACATCATACAGTGATCCTTGGAGATATACTAACATGGATATGAGTTCTTCATGTCTTCTCAAGGCTGCTTTTGAATGACAACTATTCTGTCCTCTTAGTGCATTTGATGTCCCTACATTATGATCTTTGTGTTTTCCAGAAATACTAAGTCATATCTGGACAAAGAGTACCATGAACTATTTTCTCATACATCACTACAGAAAAACAGATTTTTTCCAGTTTATGACGAATGGCAACAGTGAAATACAAACCCACAGCAAGCACCTTGTACCTACAAGACTAATATCTGCTACACTGTTCTGAGCAAGATGCATGTGCTGCAGTGTATTGCATGATCCACCCAGAAGTATCAGATCTGAATTAGCAGATTTGCTGAGTGACACTTAAAAACCACTGGAAAAAGACACCTTATACAGTCTTTAGTCGTGCTAGGGAGAGAATGGTAGTCTTTCTCAATGTAATAGCTTACTGACATTTGAAAATTTTTGAGGGGGACAGTATTGATACAGTAAAAGCAGACAACACCCAGCATTACCAAGAAGATCATCCCAATTAGAAAGCTGCAAAATGAACATGTCCATTTATAAGAGATAAACTGTCCGTTTCCCTTCTTGCCCCTGAGATAAGACATGATTCACTGCAGATATAGGAATGCAAACTGCAAATATACCGTTAGTGAATGTAAGCAACCTTCTGCTCTTATTTGTTCTCTTTTCACTTTCAGATAGACAAATTAAGCCCTACAGAGGATCCTCATCATCACTCTGTGGATAGTAGTAGAGGAATCTCTCCCAAGGAAAGACTACATCAATTGTGAGCTACATTAATACTATTACTGATTTCTGATTACTATTACTGATTACTGATACTATTACTGATTTCTTCCCAACATTTGGTTTGCAATAACTGCATTTTTTCCTGTTATTCCTGGTTTATATTTCTATATCAAACTTCTCTAACTTACATTAGCATATAAAACATTTTCTTT
This sequence comes from Neodrepanis coruscans, assembly GCA_013400695.1. Classification (NCBI taxonomy): domain Eukaryota; kingdom Metazoa; phylum Chordata; class Aves; order Passeriformes; family Philepittidae; genus Neodrepanis; species Neodrepanis coruscans. Next base: position 88,926 of record VYZS01097610.1, read on the forward strand.
TCTGTATAGGAGACAATGTAATATTTCCTTATTCTCTAGTGCTCCATGAACTCTTCTAACTCTGCACTTTTGCCCTTATTTTTTCACCTAAGGTAACCCTGTGTTGCAAAGAGATCTTTTGCCAGTCTACCAGTAAGATTTGTGTGATATGAAAATCCATTACTTGTTCATGTCAAGAAATCTTATTGTTTATTTGCCAAACCTGCTATTTTGCTTTTAGCAAAGTTACAGGAGACAGAATCTTACTTGAGATGGCATTTGCAAACAATTATCTGGTTTCTAATAAACTATTTTTACTTGTCCAAGAGCAGATGGCCCAAACAAATATAATACATTGTCTTCTTCTACCAGGTGTACATCTAGCAAATTTCAGAGCTCCTTATTAGCTTCAGTTTCCATGTATTTCCACTGCTGCCTCTCAAGAGGAGATTCTTATTTTTATCCAACATTGTGCCAGCATAGAAATCTGCTGTGGTTTATGCACACAGCCCTTTTTACAGGCAACTGTCTAATCATGTCTCTGTCCTAGTTACATCCCAGTTTATCACTATGTGGGTATAACCAAAACTGTATATTCTATAATCTCTGTATCATTTCTGATAGGCTGTTAATAATTAATCATTAGTAGCAGCTGCCCAGACAACTCAGGCTATAATAGATAAGGAAAGAGGTAAACCCTGCAAGACAGTAGAGTGTCTCTTTTCACACCAATGACACAGCTGGGATAACTCCCCTCCAGGGAGGCATTAACACCTTCAACACCCAGCTGGAGGGGTCCTCTCTGGTAATGGACCCAGCTGCACTGACACAATAGGCAGTTACAATGACCTAGAATATCAAAGATTCAAAAAATATCCCATGACTCACAGAGTTAAACCATCCATTGTGAAACTCTCTGACCTGGGGGAGGTGCTGGGCGTCCCCACCTGAAACTGAGCATATATAATCTTCAGGTATGGAGCTGCTGGTACCACTCTTTGCACCCAGAGAAGGAACTAAACTTCAACAGGACTGTGACTGCCACTCTTGATGAGACTGCCATTGTTACTTTGATAAACTGTGGCCATCATCCTGAAAAACAGGTTTGCTTTCCTTCTGTTTTGCACCCAGGGGGACCACATGTTGCTCAGCACAAGAGCTAAGGAACACTGCTGTTCTTTTCACAGTGTGCTGTCCTTGTCGGTTAAAACCAGTTTTCCTTTGTATCATTGTATGTATTGTAATCTTTTTAGTAAATTGTAACTCTGACTTGTAATCTCTATTAAATGGTTCATTTTTCCCACTGGTTTACTTTTAAAACAGCACAGTCTCTCAGTATTCTTTCTATCTGCTACTCACTATAGCTCAGAAAGGAAGAGCTCCAAGAAATACTGACTTTCTGTAGCTTTTTTATTCCTGAACTAAATCCCCTTAGCCTCTTGAAATTCCTGAGGCCATTTCTCTTCTACTTACTTGCAGTCATTCTCGGTCATCTTGTCTATGGAAAAACATTTCTCTCTGTCTTCTGGGAAATAGAGTTTTTCTGGGTTTTTAACATTAGAGAGACACACAGTGTTAAGTTTACAAGGACAGCCATTCAACTACTCCTAAAGAATACTTCATTAAAGGGATTAATTCAGATCTGACATTATGTTGTACACAGATACACTGTGACTGGAATCTTGTCCAAGCTCTCGAGACAGGAAGTCAAGATAGTACATCAAGGCTAGACAGAACTTTTAAAAAGAAAGATTGTCATCAAGTAATTTCACATGACCACTTCTTTAGGAAACACAGGGGAATGAAAGTTGGTGAGAATGGACACAAAGTTGACAAACTATTAAAAGCTATACTTGCATTCAAACACTATTAAGTGGCAGTATATGCAGAGTCACTGATCAAATGTAAGATTTGGTGTGCAATTTTGGTCTGGACTAATACTTAATAATAGATTAATATTTAAGCAAAAGACCTATGGCAATAGATAGTATGACAAACATAACCATGTTGATTAAAAGAATTGTGTTATGGAAGCAAGATCCTTTCTCTAATCTTGCAGACGAGTTCCTGAGTGCCTCTACGATTTTGCGTGTGTTGTTTGAATTCAAATACAGGGTAAAGTCACAAATAATGAGGTAGCACTTCTGTCCTGCCCAAGCACAGTAAAAAATTGATTATGGCCTTATGCGCTGGTGACACTTTTGAAAGCTTTTGTTTTTTTTCCTTTAGTCTATGACAAACTCATGAACAGAGAAAATGTATAGATGGAATGTTTCACTAAGTCTCTACTGCACTTTATTCTTTTATATTCTCTTCTTTTTTGTATCATAGCAGGAAAGGTTATCCATTTACTCCATGTGAATGCAATTTTCAAATCCAGCTGCCTAGACTTCATATTTGGACATTCCAAATATGAAGCCGCCACAGCTTTAGCTTCAAGAAATAATTTCACACTATTGAGAAAAAAAAACCTACTGAGGCCCCTTAAAGCTTATATTTTGAAATGAATATTTTTAAAATATAAGATATTATATATTCAAAGAATTGAAAGACACATGTTTTTCACAAGCTCACTGACTTTAAGTTTCTTTTTTTTCCTACCAAAGAAGGTGAGAAAAAGATGAAAAATCAAAAATTACCATGAACCAAACTTCTAAGTAGCAAATTACTCAGGGTAGTACAAGTGGCCATTCTGAAGTGTTTTGATTTCTAGATTTGTTTCTTTTCATTTTGTAATAGAAAATTAGATTTTAAATTAAATAATGACTTGGGAACACGTCTAAAATTACTGGATTAGCCATGTTCTAAACAAAAACAATTGCTTAAATCAATGTTACCCAGTTAAAAATTTGGCTTCAATGAACTGGTATTCCATTATAAAAGCATTTTTTTTCCCCCGAAAGCAAAACAAATTCCTCTTGAACATACTTGTTTTTCATACCCTGGAAAAGTTCTTCATTTGTCGATATCGCAGTTTGTTGTCTCCATTCATTTGTGAAAATGCAGATTTTTCTTTCATTTGCAATATCCCAGAATCTCAGAATTAACAAGGTTGGAAAAGACCGCTGAGATCATCAAGTCCAAGCTGTTATCTAACACCATCCCATCCTCTAAATCGTGGCGCTAGGTACCTCATCCAGTCACCATCCAGGACTGGTGACTCAACCACCTCCCAGGGCAGCCCATTCCAATGGGAATTCACTCTTTCAGTTAAATTTTATTCTAGTTGTATTACTCTATATAGGAATTCTAGCAACTTATATCAATAAGTTTCAGTGTGCAAAAACCGATTTCCAAAAAACACTACTTTTTGTAGGTGTAAAACACCTCTGAACTCTATTTTGAATGGTACAAGGAGATAATTGCTAGGATATTACTTCTAAAAAGACATAAACAAAAGACCTAAGAGTTTTTTGGTAAGAAAAGGATGAAGCTTTCAGAAGCTAGGAGTAGCCCAAGTAACAAAACCAAACCGATAGAAAATTCATAAGACTTGCATGCAGATGTTTTTGACTGATTTCTTGATGTAGTTTTTTTCCTTCATCATATTCTCTTTGTATCTCACAGTCACTTTCTCTAAGTGTTCACCTTGACCCTTTCCTAGGTGATATTGTCACTGTGCTGCTCACAAGCATTGCACTGGTAGAACTATCCCATAACCAAAGCCAAAACACAAGGAAGCAGCAAGAAATTTTGAATTTGGGAAAACAACTTAGGTCAGTATGATCATATCTGATTTAATATGCTTTCAGATATGAATGGAAGAACAGGAACAGAAAAAAGGCTTTCCTTGTCTCTTTAGCCAAACTTAAGTAGACATAATGGTGAAGCCATACCCCCAACTCTTTCTTTAGTTTTGGGCTCCTCACTACAAGAAAGGTATTGGAGTGCTGGAGTGTGTCCGAAGAAGAGTAACAAAGCTGATGAAGGTTTGTTACACAAAAGGTCTGAGCAGTTGAAGGAACTAGGGCTCTTTAGTCTGGAGAAAAGGAGGCTGATGGGAGACCTCATCACTATCGTGTTGTGAGGGGTTGGTCTCTTTTCCCAAGTAACAGCAACAAGACAAAAGAAATACACTGGGAAAAGTTTAAATTAGATATTAAGAAAAATTTTTTCATGGAAACAGTAGTCTGGCATTGGCAAAGGCTGCCAGGGAAGTGGTTGAATTGCCACTCCTGGAGGTATTTAAAAGACATGTAGCTGTGACACTGAGGTACATGTTTTAGTGGTGGACTTGGCAATGTTAGGTTAATGGTTGTGCTCTATAATCTTAGAGGTCTTTTCAATGTAAATGTTTGTTGGCTTTTTTTAATTGAGAGGTGTTGCAGCTATTTGTGAAGAGGGTTTATCTTCATTCCCATGAAACCATCTCTTGACTTCAAGGGGTCACCACTGCATAATCATACTTTCACTGAGTCAGCTAAAGGAACTGGAGCTTCCTTTTAAGGAACCCCTCAGGAAAAAAAAAAAAAA
>VYZS01097610.1:101419-117040 GCA_013400695.1 Neodrepanis coruscans
TTATAAATTTTCAATGTTCTTTTGCCTCCTTAGTTTCAGGGGCGAATACTTTTCAAATTCATATAGATTTTCCCAAGACTATACTTTCCTTATTTCTAATTTAGTCACAATTTAGAGACACGTTTTCTTCATCACTTAAGATCAAGGTCCTAAACTGTTAGTGAGGCAACTAACAAAATGCTTGACTCAAAGTGCTCAAGTAACCAAGAACTCCTCTCAGGACTTAAGCAGAACTGGGCTCCTTCCGTGGTCTACAAACACGTTCATGCAAATAAGGACAGTGCACCAACAAGTCAACCAGAATTCATGATCAGAGTCAAATCACATGTCAAAAAAGATTCATTGCCTCCTTCCCTGCACTGGAAAAACAAAGCTAAATTCTTCCAACCACAAAAAATTCCTCTAATATGAAGTAAGAAAGATAAAGAATTTCAGTGCAGACATCCACACTCATTCACAGAAATTTGAATGGAAGAATATTCTGTAATGCTTCCTATTTATTGCACAGGTTCTTTAAAGAGAACTAAACTTTAACCTAAGAAATTTTATTTTTAAGAGACAAACCCTGAAATCTGTCTAGACCTATTTACAACAATTGGTTCTTTCTGACCGTTAGGAGAAAAACATACCGTAAGAAAGAGTTTGAATTAAGAGATGGGAAATATTTCATACAGAAAACAGAATTTTCAAACATATAGGAAATTATGTAAAAGTTTCTTTGGCCACAGTAGGAAAAAACCCCACTTTTAAGTCTGAGGAGTCAAGCTTAAGTAGAATAACAGAGGAGCTGAAGGACTCTTAAGAGTAATCATCTTTGACTCTCCTGTTACTTCTAGTAATAAAATTAAGAAAAAAATTTAAAAAAATAAACAAAACCCCAAACAACAATAATAACAACAACAAAACACTAACTGCCTTAAGGAAAAGAAGGTTAACAACTTCAAGGAAAAAAATATTCCAGTTCAGCTAGGGTTAATCTATGGATGAATCAACAGCAGATCTGGATTTGAAACAGCAGCCTCGAGTTGTCTGCAGTGTAGTATCACCCTGCTATTTGTTAAAAAAATCAGTGAGTGTTGAAAAAAACAAATTTCTTCAATAAAAATACTTCCAGCTAAGATGTAGCTTTTCTGAATGAATAATACAGAAAACTAGCAGCAGTTGGAGGCGGTAATAATATTTGGATATATCTTTACATATGGCTAGTATATATTACATAAAGATATATAGAAATACACAGGAAATGTAAATTAATTGTTTTGCTATGAAACATGTCAGAGACTAGGGTCTCTCACATTTGTCATAGTGTGAAATAAATTACTAAGTAAAGTACCTTACAGAGATTTAAATTCTTGTTTGCTCAAACAGTGCAAAGAAATTTTCATATGTATTCCAACGGTACTCACAAGCCTTAGCAATTCAGTTATTCTTTTTCAGTCAAGAAGTGTTTGTTCCCCAGAACAGACAGGATAAAAATATTTAAATATATATGTCTCATATGTGATGCAAAGTCTACAGTTTAAAATTAAAACCTGTGAGATCCTGGAAAAAATAAAAATTTAAAGAGCAAATGGTGAGACACTGGAGATTCAAGTAAAAAATTGGATTAAGAGATCAACTGCCCCTGCTGTGTTTATAAGCCTCCTAGCAAACCTGAACACTTTAGGAGTGATATCCAGTTGACTGCTGTATAATGAAAAACAGCACCAAGAAACAGCAAAGTGTGACAGCCATCTCTTTGCAACATAATAAAATAATCACTCGTCTACCATCACAGTAACAATGGTGGGTACCAGAACCCACTCTGCAGCCACTTTGGGTACACTGAGACACAGGGATCTTTGGAATTGGGTCACGTGACTGTGAAAGCAATCACTTCTTGACAGAGGAAGAAGGAACAATTAATATCCTGGTGTTAGATGAAAATGCTCTCAATGAAGAAGGACATAGAAACTTGAGTCTCAATAACCCGAGCTGTTCTAAAGGGTATGTCTTCGGTCATCCCTTCTTTATGCAAGGAAATCTTTCCAGGCTTCATCCAGGTCTGAGTGGTTAGAGATCCTGATGTATAAAGGTTCACTGATTTCTGTCTGCTATAGTCTCTCATAGGCACTTATCAGACTCTGCAGGTCCCAGAAGTGACATCATTCAAGGGAAGGCCGGTGAGGTGTAAGTCACAGCTGGAGTGAAATTAAAAGAAGTGGAGATAACTAAAGCCCCCAGGCCAAGCTGCTAGTTCATGTAGCTTGTATTTATGTCAGACTCAGAAAAGAAGAAAGTAAGAAATCATATACCATCTCATTACATAACATCTTATTCCCACTTCCCCTTCTTTCCATTTCCCACTCCCTTGAATAAAATTCACAGTTCAACAAACCAAGCTGTAGGAGTTGTTTTGCCACTCACTCTGAGTGTGAAGCTGCCTAATATCTCAACCATCATTACAACCTAGTCACTGAGGGTATAAAGTGCAGGAGACAGACTTTAGGGCCCATATAATTTTTTTCTGTTTATTTACAATCAGTATAGAAAATGGCATAGTGCTGGGGCTCCCTGCTAAAGAGTTCAAAGTTCTTTACATGTAAAAGGGAATTTAATCCTCATAACTACCTCCCATTTTATCCACTACACAGGAGAGGAGACTCATTATACTGCTTCTTTAGTTTGCTGCTCAAGGATAGTGTCTTCTTTGCCTGAGGTAATCTAGTCAGAATCTGAAGTACTGCTCTAAAATTGTTGTACAGAACACAGACAAGAGCATCTGAAGTAGATGTACAGAGAAGAATTATGGAATTTCCTGTTTATCGGTTTCTGCCCATTGCCTCTTGTCCTATTGCTCAGCACCACTGAGAAGAGCCTGGCTCCATCCTCTTGACACAGATACTTACAGACACTGATGAGGTCTTCTCTTAGTCATCTTTTCTTGAGGCTGAACAGGCCCAGCTCCCTCAACCTTTCCTTATTAGAGATGCTCTCGTCCCTTAATCATCTCTGTAGACCCCTGCTGGACCTGTTCCAGGAGTTCCATGCCTCTCTCGCCCTGAGGAACCAAGAACTGGACAAGCACTCCAGATGAGACCTTGCTAGGGCTGAGTAGAGGGTCACCTCCCTTGACTCACTGATGTTGCTGTTCCTAATGCACCCCAGGATATCATTGGCTTTTTTGGCCACAAGGTCACACTGCTGGCTCATGGACAGCTTGTTATCAACCAGGAGCTCCAGGTCCTTCTTCACAGAGCAGCTTTCCACCTGGTCAGCCTCCAGCCTGTGCTGGTGCATGGGGTTATTTTACTTGTATTTCTGACAGACTGTGCCTGGATTGTAAAAGCATAAAAGTTTAACGTTCAGATGAGCCAAGAGGCAAAGACTTACACAATAAATCAATTTTACCTATATCAAGACAACACTGATTTTTGAGGTTTTATTGACTGTATAGATTGTTTCTAATAAGTATTCATTTTCTGACAAATATTTATATGAATGAAACTTAGGTGTATGGTAAAAAAATTATAAATAACATTGATATAAAAATCACATTAATCCATTCTTAATCAACATTTATAGCCATTCACCTCTATTCACCACCAATTCTCTATGTGTTTCTTTGCAGTGATGGTTTTAGCAAAGGTATAGCCCATAAACACACCAGGAATTCTAGAAGTTATTATGAAAATGTAGAACTGTTTCTTATAAACATGACATAGTAAAATAAACCTGAAGATTTCAGTCATGTGTATGTTCTAAGCAGAGTTTTGCTAGAAATGTGAAAAAAGTATTTTTGGCTTTAAGCCTCAGCTTAAGAAAGCAAAAGGCTCATGGTTGTTTTCATCTGCATTCAGGAAAACAGTTTCATTATCTTAAAAGGCTTGGAGGATACAATGTGCTCCAGTGATAATCTTATATTCTTTCCCTACCAGGAATGTTCTCCTCAACCAGAGTACCATCCTTTTAACAGTAAGTTTCCTTTGCATAAAAGACATAACTTTAGCAAATTGTAATTCATGTAATATAGTAAATTACATTCATCCTAGATCTTAAAAACTCGTCTAAATTAAGTAAACGTGCAGGAGTTTAATTGTCTGCCTGTATGGCTGTATACAGGTTTTTGGTCTAGATAGATAGATAGATAGATAGATAGATAGATAGATAGATAGATAGATAGATAGATAGATAGACACAGAGGACACAACAGGTCTATTCAGTGTGAATTACTATTTGCTTGTTCGTGCTTGTGCAGAAATAATGCATGGTGTGCTCTTGATTTCCATATANTGTTAGATAGATAGATAGATAGATAGATAGATAGATAGATAGATAGATAGACACAGAGGACACAACAGGTCTATTCAGTGTGAATTACTATTTGCTTGTTCGTGCTTGTGCAGAAATAATGCATGGTGTGCTCTTGATTTCCATATACAGAGCAGCATCTAGAGAGAAACAGAAAAATCCCCTTCATAGGTTAGTGATGTCTATATTGTTTACAATGAAGAAATTCAATTTATTTGTCAGTCATTTTTCAGATAACATACTTTGGGAGGAAAACTGAACCATGAGATGTATACACTAAACACAGCACATGTGACAAGGGAGAGAGTGATCTGGCATTGTTGTTTATTCCCAGTGTAGCGTTGTTGCACATTCACAACATTTGAAACTGCCGAAAATCAGGCTTTTATTCTGGCGTTGTTTAGTACCAATTTTAGCACAACTTCACTCTTCTTGTCATCATTGCAATACATATAGTACATATTTTGTCAACAATGTGTATCTGACTCAAAAAAAAAACCAACACTTCAGCGTACCTTTAATTTTAGATATAAATTTGTGCATATACATTTTTCCTGGAATGAAAGAATACTTTTTAACATGAGCATATTTAGGTGGCTATAGAGGAGAGAATCTCAGCTTTATAAAATCTAGTAGGTTTAAATATTTGGGAAAGCACACATGGATTTTAAAAATACCCTAACCCTACACAGTCCTGACAGCTGTGTTATATGAAAGGCTATTCAGAAAAGTTTGCATGATTGTCTTCCCATTAAATTTATGTAAGTAAAAAGGTGAAACATAAATATATTGTAGAGATAATCTAGGAGCTCTTTATTTTAGATATGTTCAAAGCAATGACACATGCTGAACAGAGTCTCTCTGTGAGAGACTGAGTATTCTTTGAGGCTGATGTGCCGCAACAGGAATTTATATTTTCTTTATGTACAATGGGACCTTGTAGCTATGGGGTTAGAAGGATCAAACTATTTTCATATGAGGAAGAAACGCATTTTTTCCTCTCCTCCTACACTAGAGTTGTAGCTCTCTTATTCTGTCCTCATTTGGACACTAGGGGGCATTACTAAAAGATGAGAGATGTAATACAGAAGACAACAACACAGTAATTTATTAAATACTGAAATATAAAATGTGGAAACCACTATAAAACAGTAACCCTACAATGATAACCACAAAAAGAAGTAACCCTATTTCTGCTCTGGGCTGTCTGCTAGGCTGTGGAGAGAGAGGAACGAGTGCTACCACATGGGCAGAGCTGGGAAGGTGATGTGGCAGAGTCCCACACCAGAGCTGCTGGAAAAATCAAGGGTGAAAGGAAACCCCAGAGGACCCAAGGGGAAGAGATACCACACTGCTGTCACTGCTGCATGAAGCCATGTGGTCCTCTGCTCTAGCTCTGGTGACGCCATGCTGCTGCCCGTGCCGAGAGAGCTGAGAGAGACAACTTCTGTTTCTGCTCCTTTTATAGTGTGTCTGTTCTTGTCTTTCCTCGTTCTCTTTTTTCGTTGTGCACTGCTTCTCCATTGGTCGGCAGCCTGGTTTACTGTTACATGGCACTGGGCGCCGCCCCCTCTCCAGACCTCATCATGAGGCAGCATTGGCTGCCAAAACCCCTTGGGGTAGCACCCACCGCAGGAAGGGGCTGCCACTGTCACCTCCCTGCCAGCGCTGTGAAGACCCAGGTGCCCGGAGATGCCGACAGCACTGCCTGCAGGAGCACTCACCNTATTTCTGCTCTGGGCTGTCTGCTAGGCTGTGGAGAGAGAGGAACGAGTGCTACCACATGGGCAGAGCTGGGAAGGTGATGTGGCAGAGTCCCACACCAGAGCTGCTGGAAAAATCAAGGGTGAAAGGAAACCCCAGAGGACCCAAGGGGAAGAGATACCACACTGCTGTCACTGCTGCATGAAGCCATGTGGTCCTCTGCTCTAGCTCTGGTGACGCCATGCTGCTGCCCGTGCCGAGAGAGCTGAGAGAGACAACTTCTGTTTCTGCTCCTTTTATAGTGTGTCTGTTCTTGTCTTTCCTCGTTCTCTTTTTTCGTTGTGCACTGCTTCTCCATTGGTCGGCAGCCTGGTTTACTGTTACATGGCACTGGGCGCCGCCCCCTCTCCAGACCTCATCATGAGGCAGCATTGGCTGCCAAAACCCCTTGGGGTAGCACCCACCGCAGGAAGGGGCTGCCACTGTCACCTCCCTGCCAGCGCTGTGAAGACCCAGGTGCCCGGAGATGCCGACAGCACTGCCTGCAGGAGCACTCACCGCCCACCACGGGAGAGGCTGCCACCACTGCCCACCTCCCTGCCAACGCCATTGGGACCTGGGCCATGATGCTGGCCAGGGGCTGCCCCCACTCCACGCATCACCAAGGCGATGCCCATAATGCCCATAGGGCACTCACCATCTGCCACGAGAGAAGCTGCCCCAGCACAGCTTCCGTCCTCAGTCTGGCTCCATCACAGCAGTGAGTGCTGGGCCAGGCCAGCCGCACAACAGCCCCACCACCCTCCATGCCCAGCAGGGCATCACGGGGGAACGGGTGGGAGCGGCACCCTCAGCTGCAGTGCAAAGTGGGTGGGGAGCTGCTGGAGCACCACCCGTGGATCGGGCAGGAGGTGAGCCAGCATGGCAGTGCCACTCCCAGCCCTGGCTCAATCACGGCAGTGAGCGCAGGCCAGCGCCACTGTTCCCGGCCCCCTGCTCAATCACAGCAGTGAGTGGGGAGCCAGGCCAGGCCAGGCCAGGCCAGGTTGGCTCTGTACTGGCCCCGCGATTCTCCACACCCAGTGGGACCATGAGGAGTGGGCACGAGCAGCACCATCTCTGCCCACTGCACCCCACACCCCACTGGGTTGTGGAGAGCGTGTGGGAGTGACATCATCTCTGCCACCGTGCCCCACCACACCGCAAGGCACCGGGGACTGGCTCAGGCCTGAGCCATGGGCCAGGCAGCAGCAGCAGTGTTGCTGGCCCTGCTCTGCTGCCGCCCTTACCGTGCTGCAAGGTGCCAGAACCCAGCCCTTTCACTTGCTCCCTTCTCTCAGGAAAAAAAAGTAAAAAAGTTTTAAAAGACACCACCCTCCCCCATTCTGCACCGTCCAACCCACAACATATTCACCTTTTCTTGTAAAGAAAACCTTATTTTTCATTTTATTCAGGTTTCTCTTCAAAAACACATAGAGAGAGCATGCTGTAGGCTTCATAACTGGGTTTTATTTCGTGATAAAAACTTCCACAATCATGTTAAGGTAAAGATTCGTGTTATACCTGTTTGGCTAAAGGAATGTTGGAATATAAGAACTTTCTAAACTTGTCCCAAAATCTATAAATGACATTCTCCCTCAAAACACTCAGATTTTACTATTCATTATATTGCTTCATTCTCTGAATACCTGATTTTATCTACATACTTTTCCTACCCAGTCAGTACACACAAATTCCTTGGCTTACTCTTTAGACTCATTCCCAACAATTCATCTTTTCCTCAACAGGATCAGCATCTTGCACAGATGTCTTGTGGAATCCACCCCATGTGGTGAAGTAGGAAAGACCCATGCAGAAATGCAGCACCAGCCAGTTCTCCTGTTTCTATCCTACTGACTTTCTATTTCAAGCATGATATTGACAAGCATTAAAAGAGACAAGAATCACTTTCACAGGGAAGGAAAACATGTTGTAACATTAATGGAACCATATAACAATGTTCAGTTTAACCATTTTATTTTAAAAGGAAACAAGTTTACCTCATATAGCAAATCCCTCATATGCACTGACATGCTTACATCCAAGCAGACAGTTCAGCATACATGCACAAGATACATGTACCCAGTGGTTTGGCCAGAATTTCTTGTAATGACATAGTTGACTCGGCGATTACCACTCTCAGAACCCAGTCAGATTTTTGAGCCAGGTATGTTTATTCAACGCACTGGGAGAGACCATACAGAATTCAAAAGTCTCTCCCTGAATCATGCGGTTCATGAAACTTTATACCCCTTTCATGGTAGTTGTTCCACATTACATGACATTACATGATTGGTTCCCAGTTCAAGATTCCTACCACTCCCCGCCCCAGCCTGCCCATCCCAGGAGTCAGGCCCAGGACAGGAATGGGGCCAAGCATCTTCCTCTTCCCTTCCTCTGTGTGCTGTGATGCTGAGGTGTTGCACAGAAACCAGTCCACAAGAAAACACGTTTTTCACCTAGGGACCTTGGAGTGTTTTACTAACTGCTATCTCCAAGCTACATGTATTGTCTTGGTGATAGGTTACTATTCCTTTCATATTTAAAAGCTCTTTACCTAGCATGACAAGGTGACAAAGGATATTCAATGACATGGTTTTATATAACAGATACAATCTCACAAACATAATGGCTTACAAATAAATATAGTGTTATTTCTGCAAAATGTTGTGGTACCTTTTTTATTCATTAAACACACACTTATTTGCATTAATCTTCCTAGTGTATGAACATTGTTTGTGTTAAATTTCAAACACTTCAAGCTCATAAATAGTTTATATTCATCTCCCAAAATCTAACAAACTCCAAACTTGGAAATTAGCTTGTCCTCAACCTTAATTGTTTTACCACCTAGTGTTTAAAATTAACACTTTATTCTGCATTAAAGTCATCACAGATATCATTCTACTCTATTTCCATTAGGTCAATTAACAAAGGTCTTGATTAGATGGAAATTGCACCTTTGAGATGCCTTTCCACCTCCTCTATTACCATTCTAAGAAACCTCAATATCACCAGTAAGTTTAGACTTCCCTATACTCTGGATGAGAACCCTATGGCAATGTCAACAATCACTAGATATACTATTTAAGCATATTTACATCTAAATAGCTGGAACTCAGTAATCTTTTACATTTTACGGAATACTAAGGTCAAAAACTATCCTCAAAATATTCTGTATCATTATAAAACAGTGACACGTCTTCCTGCTTTAGGTATCATCAAGTACTTCTGTCTTCAAAAAATTCTTGCTCAGACGTTTCTGAAAAATCTGACAACGGTTCCGAAATTCATGCTGTACAAATAATTGTTCTAGTTTGTCTGACAGATCTGCCTTTTTTTTTTTTCCCAAGTCCATAGAATGCATAATGTGAATATACTTGCCAGAAAAAAACGTGAATACGTGGCAGGAGAAATACATAGAAAGTGCCATCAAGAAGGGATATGAATCAGGCAGAAGTATTTTTGAAGCTGGATCAGACTACGTGTGACTTAAGATACAACATGTTACTAATAGGCATATACAGATGATATAATAGCATAATACAGAATTAATGAAGCAGGCTCCAAGTAAGATCTGTCGATAGCATGTACCTTACATGCAATTAGTTTTCCTCTATTATCTCAAAACAGTCATCGTTTGGCGATTGTTATTTATTACTAAACACTGTTTTTCGATTAGTGGCAGGCATTTCCTGCTTTGTTTTGTTGCCAGGATTGTGTAAACAATACTAAAATGTAGTGCTGTGGTAAAAATTAAATCAAACTAAATTAAAAAATTTATTAAAAATCAGTAATACTACAGATGTTTTCATGTCATCGATATAGAGTTTAATAAGATTTTTATCAGACAAGAGAGCATATGCCTTTTGACAGAACACAGCAGAGTAAAGCATAATTTAAAAATAATTGACTTCACAGTTAATTAATCTCTTTCAGCTATTAGACATGCAAAATATGCTGTCTGATAAATCTGAGATATGCTTTTATGCAATATTTTAAATACCTTCATCAAACAAAAGCAGTTCTCTGCAAAACAGGTAACTATTGGGAAAGTTACATCAACAAGTACATTATGAGTTGTCATCAAATAATACAAGAGTAACACTCTTCTAAATACGAGCATTTAGAAACAAAGATAACTAATAAATGACCCTCTGTAATGTGCTTTTTTTAATTTTTATTTTTTTAAGTAGATATAAGAAACATCAGTAAAAACTGGGACAAGCTCACCAGTTCAAAAATAAACTCACCTCTCTTGAAATCATCACATTCCCATGTACTTCTGAGAACCCCTGTAAAAAACACTCCTACATGTTCCTTCCAACCAGAATGGCTACATCTGCATTTTATAGGAGAAAACAACTGGAAATGAGTCACAATACAACATTTTAAATCACAGTCCAACAAATTTTATAAATGCTGCTAGATATTGTGAATAGCCCTGGATTTATTTTTTAACAGAAAAGAAATGGTAAGCTTTCGCTGCTATTCATAGTAAGGTTGTCTTATTAAAAAGACTTTGCTTTCAAACACTACAGCGATGCAATATTCAATAGAGCGTGCACATACTGATTAGTTTCTACCACTATCATGAAACTGGGGTTATTGTACTGGCAATCTTAAGATGAATTTTTTGTTGAAATTGTATGAACAACTTAATTCTTATGCTCATTTTCTTGAGTTTTCTCACACTGGAAAAGATTCATAAAAAGATAAATATTAACACGCAATATTTTGCAATATCTATATTGACAATTAATATGATAAAGATTTAAATTTGTTCAACACCAAGAACATCAGGACTTTTTATTTTAAGATCAAGAAGGGAATAAATTAAAAAAAAAAATCCTACACTTTAAGGCAAGAAGTAGGTGTCCCGTATAAAAATTCAGAAATAGAAGAACCTCAGTAGTGATTATTTCTCATTCTTGTTACTATAATAATCCCAAAGCATGAGGGGAAGGTTTAAACCTTATTCATGATTTTTGAGATCTTGGCTTTGACAGCTGCAGTATAATATATCTTGATTTTGAAGTGTAACTTAAACGAAAGTTGCTTACAAATACTTCAATGTATTTCATAAATAAGATGTATGTGTGAAATAAATCAGTACTCTACCAGTTATAAACCTACAGGTGACAATTTTTAAGAAAAATAAAACACATATGTCCTTCTGTACACAGACTATATATATTGACTTGCAATCTACCCTTGAAGCCATCAAGGCTTATGAAATGCTGACTTTTTCTCTTCATACATTTCTGCAGCCCCTGCCACTGTAAGAGAAAGAAGCATAGCTTGTGCAGGAAGAATCTTCTCCCTGTTAGCAAATACACACCTGAAGAACTGACAGGATGTGGCTAGAAATGCAGTCACATACCTACACCAAGGCCCTGAATCAGCAAAATATACTAGTACGTTCCCTCTACTTGAATAAGTTCCTTTGGCTTCAGGAGGACCTGAAGTAAAATGTGCCCATACCTACCTAGCATGAAGCAATTGTGCACATCTGTCTTCCACTAGGCAGGACCATATGCTTTCCCATTCATTTGGTCCCACAGTCTTTGTGCCATTGAGGAAGGCTTCAGTGGATGGGAAAACAAGTAAGAAGCCTTTCAGTAAAAATGAAAAGCAATTTCCATTTTTGTAGCAGTAATAAGTTTCCTTGTCTGAATGCAGTTCCATTGTGAGTAATGATAGAGAAAGAAAATGTACTTTCTGGATGTGAGTTAACATATCCCTCTGAAACACAGGCATTTACCTTCGCAGAAACCTTCTCTGGACCCTAAAAATAGGAGGCTGAACTTACACATAACAAGCCTGAAAAACAGCATAAAGCATGTGTTTGACTGTGAAAGGGGTATGCATTTTGGGACAAATAAATAGTGTCCTGTTATGTATTTGTACTGATCAACATCAGAGCTGTACAAGTTACTAAATTCTTAGCAACTGTGGAGGACCAAACATAAACAATTTTTTTCTTAAACATTCTGTTGTGACAAGAAAGTTGTAAATGGAACAGAAAGGTCCGAGAAGGTGGGGCAGAGCTGTGCTGAGCCAACTTCCTTTTCAGTTGTTAAGCTTGCAAATCTGCCTTGACACTCATGCTCAATGTGCCTGTCTCAAGAGAAGGGTTGAGTCCCAGGCACCTTATTAGAAAGGGCTCTAGGACCACCACATAGCCTCAACTCCCCTTGATTTACTTCCAGGAGGAGTCTAACAGGCTGACTGTGCATTCATGAACAATATAGGGTGAGAAATCTCTTTTAAATAAGAGGAGTATATGAGGTAAACTATAAAAGGAAGAGGATCAGTCTTACTCCTTTTTGTTGACCCCAGATCCGGATCCTCCACAGAAGCAGGAAGGATATGAAATCTAAGGACTGGTGATCTTTTTCCTTCTCTTTCTTTTCTGCCTTTATTTCTCTCCTCTCTCATTTTATTGCAGCAAGTGCAACAATCATATTCTAGCCCTTACTCCATATCTGAAGTTTGTTGCAGAGTTGGAAGCTTGTTGAAGTTTGTTGTAAAAGTTGAGAGCTTATTAGCCAACACTTCTACAACTAAATAGTGGGGTAATTACTGGAGTTCAGTTAAAATAAAGCATAAGAGTTCCCGAACATACAGACTCGTATTTTTGTTCAGCTGAGCAAGAGTTGATAGCGAACATCATGTCCACTTCCAGGTCATGGCACTAATATGCCAGAGAGATGTGATAAGCTAGTAACTAGACTTGAAACATATTTTGATTTGTTTCTTTTGAGGTTGGAGATATTACGTATGAAGTCTGACTTAGAGGATTTACCACAAACACTGTGAGGTGCCTCAAAGGTACCTAAGGTACTTTGGTAAACAATTAAGATCTAAAAAACCATTGTAAATGGTAATAATTATCTGTTTGAGGAAAAAAGTACTTTAAATCCTTGTTAATCACTATAAGAACATGAATCTAGGCTCCCTACTGTTAGTATTATTATATTGGCATTAACACATTACATTAAGAAAACTAAATTCCCAGCTTCAGGGAATTAGAGTTTATAATAAGACTCAAACAGAGTCAAAAGATTTACCTAGAGATGAATTAGAATGACAATAATTATAAAGTTGATCTTTTAAGTTGAAAGAAATTTGTGGTGCAATGAAATTTATATATGAATGGTATAATTTTAAAAAGACAAGTAGGAATTAACACTGTAGAGCAACACAACAGTTTTCATCTCTTAGGAGGCATAGACACTTAAATGCCCTAAAAGTTGTATTTACTATTCCACTCTGTCAGTTCAAAAGAGGCAGTAACACCTATTTAAGCAACCTTCATTATGAACCATTGAAAAGAAGCAGAAAAAAAGTATGAAAGCTGACAAGGGAATTAAAGAATGTCATCTTAATTAAATCTTACATGACTTCTAACTAAATTATTGCAAAGAATTTCCAGGATTTCTTCCCCATTTAATTTCTCATGAAAAAGATTTTAAAGTCTATTGAACATGTAATAAAATAAAATTCTATCTTAAGATCTTTACACATATGCATTACTAAGGAATTTCAAATTGGTGTGTAAGAATACAAACATGAATATTTTTCTGAGAGTTATTTAGCAAAATTTTTAAATACCACATTAGAAAAAAGGACTATCACTGAAATTAGCACTTTTCAGTTACTAAGATACATAGTTGTAATAGCCTCTTCCTCCTTCAATCACTGCATATATGCCATGTATTTCAAATCCCTGTGTGACACACTGGATCCGTTATTCTTATTATTTTTATCTGGGTCAGAGACAACCTACTTGTTTGTGGCGGGAAGAGGGGAAGGGCCAGGCCTAGAGCCTCATGGAAGGCTCATGACAAAGGCTGTCAAACAAAAGGCCTGACTAGTAGCCTGCCCACATCATGCCCCCTGGAGCCTCTGAGTGTCTACAGCACACTTCTCCCTGGCCTAGAGGGCACTGAGCGGTCAGTGACCCAGATTTCCCACGTGGGAGACATGGCCATTGTTGCCAGGCCACATCAATACCCATATTTATGTAGAGGCTCCATTTTTGCTTTTTCTTCCTTCTCTGGCCACCATCATGTAAGCCAGACTTCCATCAGACCCTCAACAGTAACTATTTTTCTCTTGTTCTTCTCCCTTTCTCTACTCCTTCTCTTTCTCTAATCCTATTTTCTTCCCTTAATCTCCTTTCTTTCTTTCCTCTTAATCTATCTGGGGTAATTTAAAACCAATGGGCTGTATTTTACTAAGCTTTGTGCTGGTTTGCTTTGTGTTGGGTGTTTCTGTGGAATGCTTCTGCCTTTTTTGTGTTATCCCTGTAAAACCTTTTGCCAAAAAGTTTTATTTTCTCACTAAATTAAAAAAGAAATCTCTTAGGAAAGCAAAAATTTGGTAAAGTGAAACTTTTTTGAGCTTTAATTATAAGTAATACTTCCAGTTAAGCATCTGTAGCTTCTGAACTGAGGTCTTACACCCTGTATTGCAATATATTTTTAAATCCTCTGTTGCCCTACAGGTAAAGAAAAGAGAGTGTGTGATGCAAAATGTGCATGGCATATATTGAAAGCCTGATCCTGACCTTCCTGAATTTCTGGAATAACTAATTCTTGGTGTGAAAGATTCTGTCATAATGAGCTGATGTTCCTCTCATGTGGAGTCTGACAGCATCAAAAGATATTTAAGTAATTTGGTCATCCACTCATGAAAATGAGATAGGTACTCATTTAAGCCTCTGTAGAATATTTTTCTCATATTATTTTGAATCTCCTGAAACGTCTATTTTGTCATTTACATGACTATCAAAAGTCTCAGTGTTTCACTTCAGAAAGAAATATATTGGCATCAGATTTGTCTGAGACAGATGAAGCAGTACTTGAACTGTTCTCTTTAAGAGAAACATTTTTTTAAACCTATTCTGAAAATGCCTGAATTAAATGCCCACTGAGGTCAAAAGGCACCAGGGCAACACATAGCTTCAAGACATGAATATTTTCTGCATAAACATGTTTTGGAGCAACAGTACAATTTTGTAGCAAAAGTTATGTCAACAAAAGCGATAAAATCTGGCCTTAGAGTATGGGCTACCTTGTGTTCATAGAGTCAAAATTCCTGGCAGAAACTTAATTTAGCATTCAGTTGATTTAGTAGATCTCAGAATTAATGATTTGTGTTTTACTTGCGTAAATAGGCAAAAAGAAACTCTAGGGAAGTCAGATTTGTATCGCCTTAATATTGCATATGTTGTTCTGTACTGTTCTGTCCAAGCTCTTCCATTTCTCAGTGAGAGACCTAGTGTATTACTGACCACTTAATAATAAAAAAAAATCTATTCAAGTATTACATCAAAAACATTTGAACTAATTCTTCCAGAAATTAATGAATATGACTTGGCTAGTGTGTTAACACTAGAATTACAATCTTTTTAGCTAGGGCTGTCCTTATTTATTTTACTCCTTTTTTCAGACAAAGCATAGAAATGCTGCTTTAACCAGCTAGTGTTACAGAGCATGTGATACAGCTCACTTTACAATAACACAGTCTGTTGGGAAATCTCATGACATGTTGAAATGTACTGTATTGTGTGACATTTAT
>VYZS01097612.1:2643-16861 GCA_013400695.1 Neodrepanis coruscans
CTTTCAGCCTGAATGATCATCCTCATGATAAAACATCATACACTTGTGGGCTAATGGGAAGTGCTCTGTCAAGTATGAAGGAGGAGCTGCTAAACTAGACTATACAATCTAGGCCTTTAGTTTGGGCTAGAGTTCCTAATCCCTCCTTTTCTTTGCAAAAAGGAGTGTTCTCTCCATGTAATGGAGACAAATGGTGACTGCACTTGCTGTTTTCAGGTTTCCAAATCTGAACCCTATCTCTGCCTACCAAAAACATCAGACCGTTTGTTCTCTTTGCCTTTATAGAAATTTCAAGAACTTTCCCTAAACTTCATGCATTTATGCATACAAAAGGGATATGAAAGACTCTTTTTTACCTGCTAAACTCAGAATCCTTCTGGGATTTGCTTAGGAATCAAGTTTTTGTTTTGTTAAGTTATGCTAAAATAATTTTCAGTGTGTGCCATTTTAAGTTACCAGAATATTGTTGCTCATATATTTTGTATTTCTATAGAGAAATATCAGTAAAATTTGCCCCAGGAGAAATCTAGGTTTATTCTTGTTTTGCTACAGTGAAACTGAGTCTAAAGGGTGTCAAACTAGGAGCCCAAGAAGGTCAATGAAGATCTTCAACTTTGATCTTCTAATTCCCAGATTTGTGCTGTACTCGCATTTATTTGCAGGTTTTGCCTCCCACCTTTGGTTTCATGAACATATGTTCATCCTGCTAAGTAGGACCAAATTCTTTTTCTTATTAAATTGCAATTCCTAACACTGTTACTGAGGCTGCTGAATAGGCCAGAGTGAGAATAGAGAGTCATAGAGCAAAAATTTCTTTTGGAAACAGCAACAATATTGTCAGTCTCTGACTGTGGCCAAAGAGGTATTGGGAGAAATGAACGGAAGCATCATTTCATGCCAGTGCCAGAAGCACCACTGTCTCCCAGCACCTTTTTGAGGGCCAGCATCTTCAGTGACAACACTGTTGACCAAAAGCAGATTTTATATATTTTAGAAGCACCTGAAAATGCAGATGCCTCAGACATGTTGTCACTCTTGACTATATCCTGGGTGGATTGAGTGCAGGATGAGATGAGTAACAGCCACCATACCCCTCATTGTCTTTGGGTAGATGAGGTATCTGAAGATTTCTTCAGCTTAAACAGTGATTCAGAAGGGCAAGCTACTGCCTTCTCATCCAAGGCTGATCAAGATAAAACAAAAACTAATTCTATGTGCTTATTTGAACCAACTTATTCTTCTATAATTAACATGATAGTGATTCTGATGTATGGATCTCAGAAATATATATCATAGATCCTTTAATATTTGACACTGATGGTACTGCGCCATTTCAGTCGGGTTTAACTTTTGACCTCTGCCTTGCCTGGATGTTGCAAAGTGCTACTGTCTCAAGAATTTGTATGTGATTTCTTGATATCATGTGTTTTTTNAAGGCATTTTTAAAGGAAAATTAGGGTATCATTAACAGAACAGTAAGTTTTTAGACAAGATAAATGGAATATAAACTGTGATATTTACCAGATAAAAAGAGGATGATTGTCTTCAAATTCTTAGGCCCCTCCAATCTATTGCTTGAATAGATTAACACTTTTTGAGTACCAAGTAAAGTCAGTGTTTTTAAGAGATGTCAGTAATAATTCACTCTTATATGTTAAAGTCCACAGTTCAGCTAGTCCATTTCATTAACATTAGGGAAAACTGTGGTCAAGCTTCCCTGCCTGAATTTAAATATAGGGTAACAGAAAAAAATCAGCTTTGGATATGGTCCAGAAAGTTGAGAGTATTAGTCCTCTCTTTAAGCACTGTAATACTACTGCAATATTTGCACACTTTCAAGTATTGATAAATTAACTTCTTAGCACCATATGAAGAAAGGAAGTCCCTTTATTTCCCAGAACAAAGAAAAGCTGATGATATCTTCGCTATTTTAATGGCACTGGGGTACCAGATGAGGTGTGGGCTGGCTGGGCCAGGGCAGTGAGGATGTGGGATTCTGCAAGCTGGCTGGGCAGGATTCCCTCTGGGTCACTGTTGTCACCTCTGATGTGGCCTGTGTCTGACTTCTGTCTTCGTTCAAGACAGTTAGCAATAATGCACACAGCCGGTTCTCTCTGGCTGGACTTTTTCTGACTGACATGTTGAATTTTAAACAAGCTGTCTGACTCTTCCTCCAGTTTACTGTGGAGGGAGTATTTGTTGCTTGACTATTGATGTTTTATTTTTAAAATGAAATAGAAATAATTACAGTATCCAATATTTGAAAACACATGTTGTCTAGCATGGCCTATGAGACACTTCCTTATTCTCAACAGAGAAAAAACAAACCTCTGATTGTAGCTGAGTGCATTTAATGCACACATCTCTTTCTCTGTAGATGCTTCTATATGGCATTTGAAGGTTAGAGAAAGAAAAGAGAACACTATTGGATAGACTCCTGTTGCATCCTGGTTTTCTTTCTTTCCTTCCCCACACGTTTGAAAACAATTTATGAGGTGAAAAGATGCACAGATTATTTCCTATTGACTGTAGGTTCTTCCATGGTAGGCCACACAAAGATAATATATTGCATACATTTACCCATGTTCATATCTGTGCATGCTGCTTTAAAAAAAATGGCAAAAATAGCATGATGAGGTATGGACCTTAATATGTAGACCTTTTACACTTTGTAACGTTACTAGTATTACTAATACTTTTCTATTGTTATAGTACTAAGAAACTAAGCACGCTGGAACTGTCCTGTTCTAGGAGCAGAATAGAAAATCTCTGTCCCAAAAAGATTCTAGTCATCTTCTATTGTGTCATGCTTGTTAAAAAAAACCCAGCCAGGGTTTCCCGGGTTGTGCTTGGAAGACATTCCTGCTCTCAGGAGGTATGGTTGTTGGCAGAAGGTAGGATGAGATCAGCCTGGGAGGCTTCTTCTGACACAAAACGTAAGATGGGGTTGTTATGCTTGATATGGAGGGTGAGGAGGAAATGGTTTGAGACTTGCAGGGAAGGTGACAGTAATCTCATGTTAGCCAGTGTTCATGCCTGACATGAACGCTGTGGTTAATGGTCAGGCCTGCTGATCCCTAGTTGAGAGCCTGGTCAAAATGTGAGACAAGATTTCCTGAAGAACAAAACTAACCTAAGTCAAAACATTTTATAGTCACTAACTGTTTTTCTGTACGCTATATCTTAGTCCATTACTACAACTTGTAAAGACTAGATTTCTTAAAAATCTCACTTCCTCCTTCTTATCCCAGCTATACACACAGTATACTTGATCTAAACTGCTCTGTGAAGGCTCCTTTGTTGCCCAGTGGTTCAGCCTGAGTTGCGCTAGGACAGGATCTGTTTCATATATGCAAGGATGTGGAAAGAAGATTGCAGGCAGCTCTTCTGCAATACGCAGACTTCCCACAGGCTCTAATTGTATCCTGGCCTTTGTCTGGATGCTGAGCTCAGGGCTAAGATATGGACTGCTTGAGATAAAATGTCCAAGGTCATGCACAGCAAAAGCAAGCAGTGCAAATTTTGAAACGCAATGTTGATCATGCATGGGAACAAAATCCCCAAAGCAAACAACACAGTGAATTAAACAACAGCTCCTAATGCTGGAGATTGATGGTCTGTGGGGAGCTCACCCATCTCAAGGGGCTGTGATGCTGCTGGCACAGGACTGGGAGATTTTCCCGGAGGGAAGGAGGCAGCACACAAGTCCCTCTGCATTTTTTTGGCTCCCAAACCTGGGTGGCTATGGACCTATCTCCTCTGGTTCTGCCTGCATTTAAGTAGATGAGATGCAGAATTATTCTCTTGGTTATTGCATAAATACTCATGAAATGGCAATATCCCCCATCTATGGAGCAGTATTGACTGTGCCTGCAACTGGTCAGCTGAGTGGAATGTAAACAACACTGTTCGTCAGATGGAAATGGATTGGAACTGAAAACTGGGTAAAAAAAAGGCTACAGAAGCCTGGAAACACATTTGAGAAGTGCTGGTGTGTTTGACATGATACAGCAGTATGCATTGGCCCCATCAGCACTGTGTGTACAGTTCTTGTTTGTGACAGCTTGTCTTCCATGGGGTTTTTCATGGTCCCATAAAGGATATAGGCTTCTTGTTAGCTAACAAAACATGCTGCGTAGTTTAATTAGCTTCCTGGGAAGGGAAAATCCCCATGTATTTAAATTATGAGAAGACTCATGGATTTAAAGAAATTCTGCAAACACAAACCACATTTTGGCTCCCAATTTCCAGTCACACAGGACTGTTTTTGTCCCTCTTACCAGCACTCTGTATTGCCTCCCTGTGTTTTATAGTGTTAAGATAATAATGATTTTATTTATAGTGGTTTTTATGTTTTTGTTGCCTGTGGGGTTCTTTTTCTATTTTTAAATCAGCATTTTAGGCTGCAGTTAGCAGAAAACCCTACCTTTCTGCCCCACTGCCTTCAATTTCTGTGTCCCAGGAGGAGGCTGCTACCCTGGTGATGGGCACATCACTCACAAAGCTGTGGCCTGATCTTCCTCCATGAGAATCATATCCTGAGGATTCCACTCAATTCTTAAACATCTGGCATCAGATTATGGTTAACTGCTTTTTCAGCAGTTAAATCCAAAGTTGCCTGCCCCAGGAGACTCAGAAAAAGTAGAGAGCATCTGTTAATTTGTCTTGGACTGCATTCTTGCACCTGTATGTTTCTTAATTATGAAATTCCGTATCAAATATCTCCACACACATCACAGGAACCACAAAGCCCAGAGATGTGTGTGCATTCCCATTGTGCTCTTCCTTTTGCAGTTCATGTCAGAAAACATTCTTTAGCGTTGGATTTTGTGTGTTGCTAATTGTAATCTGACCTCTGCTTCAGAAAAGGCATCAAAAGGTGTCTTATTCTCTGATCAATTGTTAGAAGTTGATTTCATGGCGTATTCATTAGTACAGACACCTGGCTTCAGTTTCACATTGTTTCTCTTCGAAATAGTTAATATCTATTAATGGCAGAAATCCTGATTCTGTGTAGTTCCCAGATCATTAAGGAACAACATGTTTTCACAATTGGAATGCAGTTGTAGTGGTTTAACATGGGTTGGATGCCAGGGGCCCACTACAGCCGGTCTCTCACTCCCCTCTGCAAACAGTAGAGGAGAGAAAATATAACAAACGGCTTTGTGAGTTGAGGTAAGGACCATAAAAGATTCCTTGCTAATCACCATCACAGGCAAAACAGACTCCATGTGGGGATATTAGTTAAATTTATTACTAACAAGATCAGAGCTTAAGACTGAAAAACATGAGACACCTGTTCCCTCACCCCACCATGTTCAACCTCCTCACCCCCGCCATGCAGGGAGAGAGGGCACGGGGTTACAGTCAGCTGTTGTTTTCTGCCACTGCTCAGGGAGAGGAGTCCTTCCTCTGCATCCCTTGGGGTCCCTCCCAGGGGAGACAGTTTTTCACAAACTGCTCCAGCTGAGCCTCTCCCACAACAGATAGTCCTTCTCAAACGACTCCAGTGAGAGTCCATTCCATGGGCAACAGTTCTTCAGACACTGCTGCCACATGGGACACATTCCACAGGGTACAGTCCCTCAGGCACAGCTGACCCAACGTGGGTCCCCCACAGGCCACAAGTTCCTACCAGAAATTCCTGCTCCAGCATGGGATCCTCTCCCCACGGGCTACAGGTCCCTGACAGGACCCGGCTCCAACATGGGCCTCCCATGCAGTCACAGCCTCCCTCTGGCATCCACCTGCTCCGGCATGGGCTCCTCCATGGGCTGCAGGTGGATCTCTGCACCCCTGTGGTCCTCATGGGCTGCAGGGACACAGCTGCTCCAGCATGCTCTTCACCATGGGCTGCAGGTGGATCTCAGCTCCAGTGCCAGGAGCACCTCCTGCCCCTTCTTCTGCACTGACCTTGGTGTCTGCATTGTTGTTCACATGTTCTCGCTCTGCTCCTCTCTGGCAGCCATCTTCATCTCAACTATTTTTCCCTTCCTTCTTAAATACATTATCACAGAGGCATTACTTTAACTACTGATTGGTCTGGCCTTGGTCAGCGGTGGGTCCATCCTGGAGCTAGCTGGCATTGGCTCTGCTGGACATGGGGAAAACTTCCAGCAGCTTCTCAAAGAAGCCTCTCCCTCAGCCATGCTGCTACCAAAACCTGGCCACAGAAAACCCAACAGAGCGGTAAATTAATATCTGTGAATGGAGAGGTGCTAAACAAGCAAAAATCATATTGGAACTCTTTTCAGGGGTCTTCCTACTGTAGCCAGAGCCTGAGGACTTCCCAGCCCTGAAGAACAACTTCTGGCAAAGGTCCTAATTCTGACTCTCAGAGAGACAAGGATCTATCAGTTCAGTTAAATGCTAGGCAAAACATTATAATCTTTGAATCTGGCTTTCGCTGTTACATAGGTAATGTACTTATTTATTTATGCTCTTATTTTTTGAGTGGATTAAAGTATTTCTTTCCTGAAAAGCTGAGATCCAGCTTATTGCAAGCCACCTTATTCTCCCAATGAGTGTAGAAAGAAAGTTTCTCCTTCCCTTTAGCCTAAATTTGGGATCAGTCTTGCTGTCACAAATACAATTTTTTCAATTTTATCTGATAGTTTGGGTTCACCTGTAAATGTATGTCTGTTATGCTTTGTAATTCTAGGAGGATTCTTATCAAATCAGGTGTAGATAAACTTCTGTGTACATTTGATAGATTGAATGGCATTCATCTAAAGCTTTAACATAGATTTACTAGATTACAAATTCCTGAACTTTTGCCAATTAATAAAAATTGCTTGCAATGAAGCAGTAAATATCTTGTTTCACAATCTCCTTCATTGGTGTGTAATAGAGATGTTTGTAGCTGACTTGCGGCATACTTCCTCGCCTGTCCTATCTGTGCCTTTGCTGTCTTTGTTAGTGCATTACGTCCCACATTCTTCACAGCTTTACTGGCCCTTTTAAATTGGGTGCTTTTTGATGGCACAGAGTATGAGACTCTTCGCCTGTACAAAGTGTAGTTCAGGGAAGCAAGAGATTACCTGTGGCATTGGCAGACTGAGCTGACTTTTGAGGCAGTGACAGAGCCTGAGGAAGGTACAGCATGACTGCGTGTCATGGCTGTATGGTTCCCTGGTCCCTGCAAGCACCTGCACATTTAGCACTTGTTTGTTTTTAACATAAATTCTGTGGTTTTGCTAATTATGACCTGGTTTATGTGGGTACTGCTATATAGACCAAACTATCCTCTGTATGAATCTTTGGGCCGAGTTCTGCTGTTAAGCAGTGGATTAAACACAGACCAGCCTTGGAGAAGATCAAAACTCGAATATTTAACCCCTCTGCCATCCTTGCATCCTCTCTCAGCATTTATTCACTTTCTCTGACTTAACAGAGGAGATAATTGTGTTCTTTTTTGAGCTTGTGCTATGGAAAAAGAGGTGAAGTTTTCTGTCCCCATACCATGTGAAAGAAGCTCCCTGCTCTTACAGGAGGAAAGACACAGACACTGCTGTCATGTCCTCCATGCCACGTCACCAAGGCAAACTCCATCCTTTAATCTAGCACTAAGTGGTAAATTGAACCAGAGGGCCATGAAGCAAGCTCACAAATTAGTCTACTTAAAAGGCTGCACTTTACATATTTCAAGATAATTGAACAATCATGACTAATTCATGGAATTATGCTATATTGACAGGAAAAGAGCCATCTATCCTCCTAAAATTAAATAGTAAGAAAGTCTAATTCCCCCCCATCCTGTTTCTTTCTATCCAAATGGGTGTCAACATGAAACACGGATTTTTTATAATATAGAGGGGTCTTTCTTAATTCTGCACTATAAAGGCATGAATAAGGCAATGGACATCAAGAAGAGGCTTATTGTTGTCAATGGACATGAAGAAGAGTCTTTTTGTTGTTTATGTGGCTTTGTATGACATGCCAAGAGCATTGTTTGTGTTGTATCTCAGTCTTGTTCAGTAGTGAAGAAAAAAACCCCTCATGCCAGTTTTCTTTGCTCTAAACAGTGCAGCAATCATATTTGCAGGAAGAAGCCTTTTTTTATTCATACACTGGCTGCATACATACATACATACAAGTTATTCATACACTTTTGTTATTCATACACTGTATGAATAACTGGCTGTTACTCATACACTGTCAACTCTCTTGTAGATGGATATCTGTCTTGCACAACTCTCTTTTGATGAACTGACAGCAGATGACTGTGCTGCAATAAAGTAGCCTTTCCTTGATGCCCACAGTTATTCCCAGAGAATTTCTTTCAGATTTCTAATTATTACCCCTTCTTCATGGATGTAAAAATGAATACTGAAAAAAAAATAATTATTTTGATTATAAAAGCATCATGATGTAAAAAAGAACTAGAAAATTATTTTCTAATCTCTCTTTAATGCCTCTCTGTATGCTGATCCTTAGACATCCCTCGACACCATGAGAATAAGTGAAAAATTGGAAAAAGGAAAAGAAGCATAATAAGAAGAACCTTAAGTTTCTATACCTTGGGTGTAAACAAGCATTTTTGCTAGTAATCTTTGGTAGTAGATAAGCGGTGAAAGCTATCAGTGACTTTCTTGTCTTATTTTTGATCATTCTATTATGTCCTAGAAGGACTGTGTATTCACCCATATGAACTGGCTGAAATGCAAGTTAACAGTGGTGAACCAGTTTTGTCTTTGTTTGTATTGAGTGGAAATTTACAGAGCTGGGAAGTAACACAGGAAAGCAAGAAAACTAGAAAACTTCTCACATCATCTTTTTCCATACCCAGAATCTCTCAGGGACTTCTCTTTTGGTTTTTTTTTTTTCCCCTTTAAATACATTAATATCTCTTCAATATTTGTTGCATCTCTCCGGGCTCTGTGCTGTAATATGTCTGATGTTCTCATATCTTTTCCCTTCCAGCTGTTCCAATTGATTGGCTTACTCCTGCTGCTGCTTTTAATATTAATTTCTCCCCTCACCGTTTTTTCAGCTTTAACACCTTTCCTTCTTCCAAGGTTCGCTCATCTCCCTCACTGTGATCCTCTCCATGACTTCCTCTATCATCTTCCAAAACACATATCTTCACCTCCTTCCTTGTGTGCTTGGTTTGAGCTCTCCCTGTTCAGGCTCTTGGCTCCTCCTGCACTGCCAGTAGCATAGATGAGCAGTTGGGCTTGTGCATACTATGCTTCCCTCTGATCTTGAAAGCCACCAAGGTGTCTGGCTGCAAATCCTTTGTGTACCACAACCTGGAAATACAGCCAGACCCTGCATCCTGCTCACATGGGCACAGGCAGCTTCAACCAGGATGCACAAGACTGTGGTTAAGGGACCTTAAGCTGTGTGAGACAAGAGATTGAGAATAGCCTGTGTCTCATAGAATTTTACTGGAAGACCACAACTTGTCTCAAAGATCCTGCTTGCAAGTGAATAGTTTCTGGGTCTATATGTGTGTTTTCCTCTTGTGTATAGCCAGAAACAAAGCAAGCTGTCTCTGCAGCCCAGCCATACCTTTTCTAAGCCCTGTCACACCAATCCCCACATTCTCTCTTCCAGTGGATAATTTTTAGAAGGCAGGTCTTGCATCTGGACTAGAATTTACTTTTAAGTTTCCAGGCAAACCAGCGTCATTCCTATTTATCATATTTCTTCTTTGAACCTCAGCACTTTCCTCAATGGCTGCGTGAGACTGCAGCTCAGCCATGGAGCTCATGGGCACATGTAGCACCTCTGTCCTCCCATTTCCCAGCATGGAGAGGGCTACAGCATAGAGATAAAACCCTACCATAAGCTAGGGAGTAGCCTGTGACAGGGGTTGTGGTGTGTCCTGATTTTCCCTAGTGCTCTCCTGCTGATCACCCCAAGATGACCCGCTGCCTTCCCTTTTTCTGAGCCATGTTTCTCTTTCTGTAATGTATATCCTGCTCATCAGCCTGTGCAACTTGACTGCTATTAAAACTGCAGGTAGCTGTGATGATTTACACCTCCCAAGGAGTCAGCCTGTCCTGCTGGTGTGTTATCTAAGTGATGAAAACATCAAAAGCAGTTGACTTTTCCAACTCAGAACTACCATAATTTTCCATAGTGATGTGATATCCCTTTCTATTTATTAATTTATTTACTTATTTTATTTTGTTGAAGAAATACTGTGAATGCTGAAGATGA
Organism: Neodrepanis coruscans; assembly: GCA_013400695.1. Taxonomy (NCBI): domain Eukaryota; kingdom Metazoa; phylum Chordata; class Aves; order Passeriformes; family Philepittidae; genus Neodrepanis; species Neodrepanis coruscans. The sequence continues at coordinate 12,811 of VYZS01097612.1, forward strand.
AATTTCTTCCCAGCAATGGCAGGTTAATTGCGATACAACTAAGAAAAATTGAGGGGGACCTCTGTGCTTGTGCAGTGTTGATGCAAAATGAGTGGGATTTCACTGGGGACCAGTCAGCAGCATGACAGTATGCTCCCTTGCACGGTTCATCTTGAAGTGCTTTGGATCAACATCAGCCCCAGCACTGCCGGATGATCCATCCCCTATACTGCAATGCCATGGAAACTGCAGGATGTAGGAAAAGCTTGGAGTGCAGTTTCAAGCAGCCAGACATAAGGCAGTTCATCATTTATGTCAGGGTGAAATGAAATTAAATCAGTCTCCAAGGGGCAGCTGTGTGAACATACATATTTCTTTAAATAAAGAGTGTGTGTTATGAGAGCAAGCCATGCCATAGGTAGGGAGTGATGGGCTCGTTGCCATGGGAACTGCTCTTTCTACTTAAATAGCAAAATCAATAATTGCCTAAAATCTTCACTGTGTGTTTGGAGTTTGGTCCCCTTTTGTCATGTAGGTTTTGTGAGAGGAGATATGAAAGATTCTGAAAGAAAATAAGATCTCAGTGGATGCTCTCTGATGTTGCCTATCTTAGGCCCTGTGAGATGAAAAATTACTGCCATACCTCAGTTTAAATAGATGGAGACTTTATCCTGCCTTGCTGAAGGCCTGATAACTCTTGCCTTTATTTTAGTGGAGCAAAACCTGTGTTCCTAGGAATGGCAACCAAAATGCCACCAAGGTTACCAGAGCTCCCCAGAGTTGTGGACATGCCTCCCTCATGTCCTGGGGATCACATGGGAGCTGGCACTTCTCCATCTCCATGGTGCCAAAATAGGGTATTGCTCCAAGTACGTCATGGAGTTTTCTTTTTTTTCTTCCACCCATTACACACTTTGGTCAGCAGCGAAATAATTCAAGTGTTAACATGTTAGAGGCTCATTACTGGGAATGATGCTAATGCCCCACTGAGATAAACATAGCTGACTCATGCTGCTCTGAACTGCTGGGTTTGCTTGTTTACAAACTCAAGCTGCTGATGTGACTGCTCAGTTACATCCCAGGTTATAAGTTAGCTTTTTCTCATCATGAATTTCCTTCTTGATTATTTTTTTCAGGGGGAAGCCTTAAAGGGACCTATTTAATTTCTGCATATATTTGTGCAAGCAACACGAGGAGATAGATGAATTGATTTATATGTAAATATTTGTGTTTAACATTTTGATGTATTCAGCAAAATGATTTAACCATGACAGGATATAGTTTGTGAACATTTCCTCCCTCAGCTGCTTTCAGTAGTGCTGATCTTTCACACATGGGAGTCCCAGGGATCTATTTAATCTCTACAGTTTACGAAATATATCAACAACCTGAGAATAAACACAAAAAATACTTGGAAAAGAACTTGGTTTCTTCCCCTTCTAATCATAACTAGCTTGTTTATACTGTGGGGTTGTTTTTTTTTATTTCATTGGATTGCAGTGTCACATACCGGGGCATTTACATTTTCAAAATACCTTTTTTTTTTTTTCCCCAAAGAGAGAACAGATTTTATTGTTTATATGTTATTGTGTCCACAGGGAGTTTAAGGAAGGCAGTTGTCAGGGCCTGGAATACCATTACAGCCAGCAAACACAATCTGATCATCACATCAGTGCAGATGTGGCATTATGATAATGAGACCACCAAAAATGGCAGCATATGGAATCATCACACATTCATCGCACATTTTCCAGTTGATCATTTTTCCAAGGCATTGCCTGGGCATGCATACACCCGATATGAGCTGTTGCTCAATGTCTTAGTGCATAATGTTCCCAGTTTTACTCTACAAATTTACTGCATATTGGTCTGGCTGTTTATTTGGCATCTACAACTGTAGGATGCTGCCAGTGACTCTATCGGGAGTTTGTTTCCAACTCCTAAAATTTGTTAAGCTCAGTCAATTTTGTACATTTGAAGTTTGTTATCTTCAAAGCATTAAGGTCATAAACATGGCCTTGTACTGAGCAGGTGATAGTGGTATTGAGTATAATATCAGATACACTGTTCTTCGTTTATTTTTCAGTGTTGAGAGGAACTCACTATATTGCTGGTTCACAAACTAGCAAAGCCTGTAAATTGGAGTTTAACTTCAAGCTGAAGGATTAGTCATAGTTTTAAGTAATTCACATGACTCAGAAAGCTGGGTGCTGATCTCCTGCACAACCTGCTGAAGGATGTTTGAATTCTGTGAGACAAACTTTTACATGACATCAGCCAACAATACCTGAACTGTATTCGATGTATTCAGTGTAAATCTGTGCCAGGAGAATCTTTAAAAGCCATGTAAAATTAGCAATGACTTTAAATTAACTCTCTTATTCTGGGTTGGCAAAACCACTCCAAAAATCAGCTTTTTCCAGACGAGTCAACAGAAACAGAAGCTCTTTTATGGGAGGTTGTATTTTGAGGGTTTTTTTTAGCTTATTTTGTTTATTAATAGGATTATTTCATAAGGAATTTGAATATTTCCATTGATTTGTCCTTCCAGTCTTGCTGAATTAAAATGTTGTATCCTGTCTCATTTTACTTCTTATAGGGGCAGGATTCCTTCGGTGTCCCCCTCTAATGTCTGGCTTCATATTCAGGAGTCCACAATTCTTTATTTCCCTTTGTCTAACAGTGCTACCAGCTGAAATATCTACTGTTGCTCTTAGTGATTTAGACTGCTTTTCAAAGACAACTTAAATTTCCAGAAAGACAATGTTGAGGAGTCTCAAATGTATGGGAGACTAATTGATTTTTTTTTTAAATAAATGGCAACTTTCCATCTGAGTTATAATTCAGTGTAATGCACACACAAAACAAACAGGCATTTGTAAATAGGATGGACCAGACATGAAAATCATGAGTCACAATAATTGTTGCTATTTTAAAAAAGACAACACCACTGGTCTGGAAGAAGACAGAGCTCTTTAAGTGCAGATCTCCATCTTCTTCCAGTTGCCTGTGTCTACCTGGACTCAGGACCTTCTGGAGTCAGGAGATCCTGGTGCTCTCTTTCTGGGGGACAGGACAAAGCCAAATATCACATAAAAGAGATTAGAGCAATACCCAAGATTCAGTCTGATCCCATCTCACATCTGACTGGGATTGTTGTGTACTTAGCTATTTCCTTATTCTTATCCCCCTCCAGGGTACAGGGATCCTTCAACACTGTGGCCAGAGATGTCTGTGTGCCAAGAGGAGAAGGGCATGATAGAGAGTTTTAAAAAGTCCTCCCTCCCCTGGTTTTGAAAGCAGAGCTAGGAGTATTCATTTTCTGATTTATTTATCTACTTTTTCAACAAAAATAGTTTTCCTTTTTCAGTTATTTATGGACATGCACTTCTTTCCAGTTTCCTTGGAGCCTCTCCAAGGGCTTTCTGGTGTGCTGACCTCAACCTAGGCCGTAGCAGAGCCTCACTGATATGTTCCCGCATCCAAACTTTTTGGAGAGCATCTCTTTTGCTGTTACAGAAGCTGTCAAATTTACCAGAAAAACAAGCCCTCTGACACAAAAGACATAAAGCAATGAAGTGAAGCAAGCAATGGTCTGTACTTAAACCATACTCCCTCCCAGATAACTGGGAGTAATTGAAGCTTTGATGGATGAACTCTGTTACTTCAGTCATTTGCTGACGAATATTTGCACCTACTTGAAATTCATAGAAATTCCTGTTATTGAGCCTGTTTACTGTGTAGATGATGAATATGGGCCTGTGTTGCTCTAAAACACTTTTGCAGTTTTCCTTATACTTTATTTTACTGAAGATTTTGCTCTCCTTTGTCTTGATGATTGGCAAAGAGCCAGCTGCTGGAGCAGGCTTCTTCCTGGGGGCCATCAGCTTTGATTTTCCTCTTACACACTGCATTTTCACTGCCTGTGCACTGGAAAGCTGTGTTATAGCCTCTAAATCAAAATTATTACAATCCCTGCTACTGAGACAAGTTGCTACCAAGCTTGCCAGTATATTGCTGTAAATTAAAGAAATTCCCATCTAAATTTCTTCAGGGAATGGAGCTAAGATAA
>VYZS01097612.1:29479-39917 GCA_013400695.1 Neodrepanis coruscans
TTTCCTTTCCTTTTGTGGCTTTTCCTTTCGTTCCCGCAGAGGCAAGGTGACCTGGGGGCTACCTTGCAGCTACTCCCCAGGGGCCGAAGGCCACATTTTTCCCTCTTTCAGCACTAAATCTCTTCTCGGGCTAAAAGGGAGGGAAGGGGGTGCGCGGTTTTTGTAATCTTCTTGAGTTGTTTTCCTCAGTCGAAACCGGGCAGAGGTTCAAGGCTAAGGGGATCTCGAGACCACGTGCTCCCTGCTAACTATCCTGGAGTCTCTCAGCCAGGCTCAGAGGGAGAGAGAGACAAGCACTATCTCCAGAGCGTCCTCACCTCAAACGCGGGCCCTGGAAAAATTTAATTTGTTTGTCTGTTTTGCACTTTATTTGTCGGGTGTTTTGTGTTTGCGCAAAATAAACTGTGATATTTGTGTGTTTTCTTCATTTTTGGGGTGTGTTTGTGACTTCTCTCAGAGTCTCTGCTCCAAAATCACTGAATTTGTGGTAAAACCACCACATGCACCCATCCAGCTCCATGTTCTTCACTGCTTTGTTCCATAGACATGACACATATGCTTCAAACCTCCAATAACAATCATGTTTACTGCAAACAAGTCAAACATTCACCAGCAGCATGTAAATAGGAGCAGTAGCAGCAGATGTCCAAACAAAACCAGTCCTGTGTTATCCAAGTTTCAGCTTGGCGCTCGTCTTGGACAAGCTCTTCACAGTGAAAGATTATGGCATCTACAAAAACTATGTTAAAACAGTTAAATAAATCTGTCCAGCTGAGCTTCTGCCACCTTAGATGCTGCTGCTCTAACTTTGTACTAATTCTTCCAAATTTTATAATCCTTAAAAGTAGGTTTTTGGTACCTTGCATGATTTTTAACATGAAATTTCTCATATTCTAATTAATTTTTTACCTATCTGTTTCCCCATGATCCCTTCAGTTACAGACTCCTGCAGCAAGTCTTACTGAAGCTGACTCCAGCTGGATCCTCCCCCTCCAGGTTTTCAAAGAATAGTAAACAAAGAGAATTTAGAAAAAGCTTCAAGATAAGAGACATAGTGAAATAAAATGCAACCTATTCAGATAAAGTGTTTAACATGCAAGTATAATATATGTCTGGACCATCTGGTCAGAAGATGTCCCTGTCTTTGCACTACATGCATTTTAGTGACAGCACAGGGCAAATACTCACACAGCTTTTCTGGTCTTCAATTTTTTGTTTGATGTAGTCATAGGATATGATTTTTGATCATGTCTTCTAGGCAAGTGAGGTGACCCAAGCAACTCTTCACTAAAACATGTTTCAAGCAAGAAGGTGGGGATAGGCCAGGACAAAGTGCATAGTGATTTAGGAAATAGAAAATCTCAAAGGCAAATCTTTAAGAGCCAAGCTGAGAGAAGCTTCAACTGAAATTTCACTACTGTTTCAGATTGAGTTATTAATAAAATCAAGATCAACACTCAGCTGTTCCTAAAGTAGCACAAACAGGCTTGGCTGCAGGGCTTTCAGTATTGTTTAACTAGAGAATTAGACTTTATTTCAAGGTCTCTGTACTGTACTGAGTGCTGTACAGTAACTATTTACTTGCAGTATATTTCTTGGTGTAGTGCATACAGGGCAGAGTTGTTTTGGCTTTTAGCTCAGATGACTGATTGGTTTTCTTTACCAATTACTTCACCAGCCATTGTTCAACTACTGCTTTTAAAGACACAAGCAGATCTTGATATCCCTTCTGGTAGTGTTACTCTGGTCGTATTTCTCTGAAGCCCTTGACAAAGCTTTCCATTCACAGTAGATTTTTTTTTTTTTAATAGGAGTATACTGGATGTGTGAGACATCAAGACTCTGAGCCTGATTCCAGCTGTGTTTCTTTAACATGGGTTTAACTCTCCTGACAGTAGCTATGTTCTTGATTTTGACAGGTGTCATTGGAGTAAGGAAAAAAGATGACATAAGCTTAAAATCAGACCCAAAATCTTAGTTCTTCTGTTGTGCATCCTTATAGGCTTTTCTGCAGTTGTGTTCTTATGCACACTCAAGAAGATTTATCACCTATTTCATTGATTTTTATTTAGCTTCAAAATTTTCCTTAAAAAAATATTATGAAATGTAATTTTACCCTTTCAAACACAACTAAATATCTATTCTAGATTATAACTCTTCATCTAGAGACACTCTGGATGAAGGTTAGTGAAAACAGTCAAATTATTGCTTTAGCTCACTGGCACAGAAGATGTCTAAAAAAAGATGCAGAGAAGGAACATAGTCTGCCTATGACTTTACTGCTACCATAACTTGTGCCTGCTCTATGTATTATTTTTGATTCTGGAAATATTTCTGCCCCTTGGTGATGCATTGCTGGCAAAGGCATACCCTGTGGAAAATGCAGACCTTGGATTCAGCAGGAAATAAATCCCAGGTCCAACTCAGACATGTCTGCAGCCCGTAGAGAAAAGTCTCGCCTTCCCTGCTGCATTTAACCTAATCATCTTCCCACTATTAGAAAAAGGTCTTGCTGTGAATTCCTGTTTATTGTGAAGAAATCAGCATTGATGGAGATTCACTGTTTCAGCACAGAACTCTATTCCCTTTTCTCCCCCACTGATTTACTTCCAAAACTTAAGAAAAAATATGATAGATACATGCTGTGAAGAATACAGACGGTAACAATAAGCTCTCTCTTGCAGAGTACCTTGAGAAATGCAATAATTTTCTATGCATGTACTGCATGTATTCACTGACCTCCTTCACCTATCTCTGTTTTTTCAAAAATTATTGCAGCCGCTAGTTTTGTTGTCTCTGATTTTATTGTTTAAAGCTAGAACAGATGGTGTTATGTCTATTAAATACTAAACTGCGCCATGTAGGAATCATTATCTCAGCTGAATTGGCTCCTTGTAAGAGTGGTTTTATGCTTTGAAATAGCTTAAAGGACTCAGAAGAAATTCACTGCACTGCTGGATACCCGTGATGGGCTGAATAGGTGACGCTCTACTCTTGGCCAAAAATACAGTGTGGGGAGACAGACAGCATTCTTTCCTACAGGGTCAGATTTACTAGAGGTTTCTGCATTCTCTAGTACAGTGCAGAGTTGCAGCATTGAGAGAGGGAAGCTGAGCCAGAGAACTGCCCCTGATGCGTGGGTTAAAAGCTCTGCCAGCTACTGAGCTGATTCCTTGCTTGTTTTGCATGGACCAATTGATTGGAGTTGGATGACAATTCAGTTGCAAGAACCATATTTTCTCGTATTTAACACAATTTCCCAGGAATCCTCTGCATAGGTTCATAGAGCTTGAGGTATATGAGGTAGAAATTATTTCCTCTTTTAAATTACATACATTCAGCAGGTGGGTCAGTGTGCCCCAGTTTATTCTCTTGATCTCTCATTGTTGCAATGCAAATAATTAATAAAAGGACTGGTTGTAAAAAGCCATAGGAATTGCAGTCCTCTCAGTGATCTATTACAAAACAGGATTCATTTGGTCTGGGTTTGATGCCCTAAAGTTAAATAGTCTTGTCATTCACCATCTCTGATGCAATGCATCGAAATAATCTTTACAATAAAATGGAGATATTTCTGAAGTAGAAGACTGTACTTTTATCTAATAAATGTTGCCAGAAGGAATATTATTTAAACAGCAAGATTTTACATTCTCTCTTTCTTTTCTTTCCTCTCCTCAATAAACTCCTGTTTTCTCTCAAGATATTTAAAATGTACTTCCCATATTTATTGAGTGACTCCATACAGTGAAATGAATACAGCTGGAGAGCTTTACATCAATGACACACTGTGTAGAAACATGTACTTCTGGAGTTTCACTCTCTGTAGGGGTCAAGATGACATACCAGAAAAAGGTTCTTCTTGTATCACAATCCAGCACCCTCAAACCAAATGGCTCCAAAATACTTTATCAAACATGGACTTCACTGAGGCCTCATTTCCAGTGTCTTATTCAAGCGGTCATTGGAGCAGTAGCACCAGCCATGTTGTGCTATGTGCCCTGTGAAAACTTGGGAAGATTTGTACTTGAGCTGAAGCAGAAGTATTCTGCTGCATTCAGCTGTTTCAGGAACAGTTTCAGCACAGTGGAGGCAGTGGCTGTTCCATCTTCCTTCCTTCCACTGCTGAACATTTTTCAGAAATGCTTTTTGAAATTGTTGAATATTTCTGAGTTTGAAAATCCTTATAATGGGCCAAGACTGCATGTTTCATAGCCACCACAAAAGAAATTACATTTTATCAGATCACTGACTCAGCTGTCTCCCAAAATAATCCTCCACTCTTAATGGTCTCACCGAACACTTCTGTTAGCCGTGATCTGCTAGACAATGTCATGCCCTTGTAAAACAGTAGAAAGTGAATGAAAAAGCTATAAAGGTCCAGATGTACAAATCACGCATGTATGTATTTTATAGAAATTTATATCTCATAGAAAAGAATGTGGCACTAGTTAGCTTATTATGTATCATAGCAATAAGTGGTTTTCCTCTGCTTATAATTTTAATTGCTCTAATACTTTGCACATCAAAGAGACCAGATTAACCTCCAGGATTTGGGTAGCACAGTAGATCTTAACATGGCATGCCAGATCCGAGAATATGTACTTGGAAATCTAAATATACCCAAGGGGATGTGACATGGGCAAGCACTTCGGGATTTTTATTTCTCAACTTTCTCAACTTTATTTCTCAACTTTGCCAGTTTGGAATTCCTATTTTAATTTCTGTCTTAGTCAAACAAATTCTGTTCTCAGCCTGAAAAATCTGAGATTTTATGCTTTGGACTGACTCTATGTAAAATTCAGTTGTGTTGTTCAGATCTTAGGTTTTGAAGCTGAGATGTAAATGTGGGGTGATTAATTGTTGGCTTGACTTTCTTGTGGATTTTATGAAATTTAGCAAGCAATACTGACCCCCTCTCTTTCTCACTCCTTTATTGCACAGTAATTTATAGTTCCCTTCAGTATGAAAGCTCTCATTTCATATTCTCCCTTATATTTCTCTTTGCTGTCCCTCATATGGGTGGGAGGTCAGACTGGCTCCCACATGGTCACTTCTATTGGTTGCTGTAGAGGGGGCACACATACAAGCAAAAAGCCAGAGGTAGCCACAGTATTCACCCTCAGCAACTTGTTAGCTCTGTTCCTCATAGCCTATTCTTCTGTTAATAAACTATGTTTCCCATTGTTCACACTTATAAGTTTATCAACAGAGCGTGTTTGGTAGTAAGAAAGTCTTTTTCAGGTGCATACAGAAGATAAAATCCTCATGGAAAATTATTGGTGCAGCTCTTTGGGGATAGAAAAGCATAAGAAATGAAAAGCAAATTCTCTTTGTGACCCTTCCACCTGATGCCTTAAGGGGTATGCTTAATATTTGGGATTTCACTATAGCTAGGTAGCTGAGTAACTTAGAATATTAAGGGTAGAAAATGGCCTGTCCTTCACATGTTTGCATTCTTCTGTATAGATAAAGAGGTAGCTAGACCAAAACATAAGAGCTGGGCTTCTAGGCCTGGTGGGGACTAACGAGTGGTGGGGATAAGCAATAAGGGACCATCCTGTTGGGTGTTTTAGAGGCATAGTAGTAAGATGGGGTTTAGTTGGATAGATGAAAGGGGTGGGCACTAGAGGTTATAAAATTGGAGAGATTGTTATGAATTTCCTCTTTTGGACCATCGGACATCACTAGTAAAGCTGCTCTCTCCCTTCACTGTGAGTCTGTCTCACTTCTTATCTCAGCCCTGCCTGGGCCCTGACGGCAACACACCCCTCTAGATCACTGATTTTACTATTTTATTGGTAGTGTTTAACAAAGGTTTCTCAAATCAGAAATATGAGACAAAGTCTTTTTGTTCTAAACACTTTTACTAAGCAGGCAAACTTTAAACACAGTCAGAGCCTGGCAGTACAGACCTGGTTATCAACGCTTTTGAGAGTCACTGGCAAACATCTGAAGAATAAATTGCATTATTTGTTGATGAATGGCATCTCCACAGATCGTTCAAGTTAAACAGACCATTGCTTCATTTTCTTTGCAACCAGAAGTCCTTCTCTGTAATGAAATAAATTCCTTTTCCCACTCTGAGATTTTCTTATTAGATTTTTATTTGGCATTGAGGGCTAAAAACTACATGAGCCATTTGCTCAGCAGAGAAATTTCTGAGATAATCACCATTCTTTGAGGTATATCTCTGTTCCTGGCCTTGTAGAAAAAATGAAATGTTAGTGAAGGCTTTCCAAAAATAACTACCTACAGCCACAGCAGGAACAGTGGCTGCATTCAAGCAAGATACTCACAGAGGACCCATGTAGACCAATACTGGGGTATACGGAGGCTTCCTGCCCCAGTTTTGAAGCTGACAATCACCCTTTATCTCTTTTGTTTCCTCTGGTAATGGGCAAGCTGCCTGGAGCCTTGTTCAAATACAACTGTTTAAATTGTGTTCTGGTCACACATGAAATCTGTCTGCAAGGGACAGGGGTTTTGTCAGTACATATTATCACACTATTCTCTTCAAATTTTGACATGACTCCATCACCACACCAGTCTCTTCTCTTGCTGGCTTAAATGGAAGAATGATTAACTCAAGGCACAGGTTCTCAAAGTCATGTTTAAAGTGACTCACTGGCATAACATACTATATATCCAGAGCAAAAAAATGACACAATCCTGACTCGTCAGAGGGAGGCAGAAGAAAACAAAAACCCTTTTTTGGATAGGATGTAGGTCAGATTCAGTCCTGAGAGACTTCTTTTCTCCTGATGTGGCCCATAGCTTCTTAACATGCTTTTGTAGTTTACATTTAATGAGTTTAAATATAGCATTAACCTAAAGGCTTTCCTTTCATCTGTAGTAAGCACCTTTTTCCCAAACCCTTGGCCCAAATAACAGACTCACTTACTCATTTTTGAATGGAAAATTGAAGGAATATAGTTTTGATTTGTTTTATTTTATTTTTTCTTATGTAAGGCTTTTTTTTTTTAATTCTGCTGCAGCAAAGTACACTTTAGAACAATTTTATTTATTGTAAGGGATGTTTTTGTCTAGGAGTGTCTGAGAAAACTTTGTGAGTTGAAGGCTTCATTAGGAGCACACCGTTCTTGCCAGATGGATGACCAAACCAACAGATCAAACCAACCAATGATTACCAACAGCTCCACTGTAAAGAAGGCAGCTTCCTCAGTAAAAGGCCCTTAAGATGCCTAAAAACATTTATACATTTACTTTTGTTTCCTTGAAGTAAGGAGAGGCCTCTTCTGCTACAGTTATACATAGTCCAAATTCTAACTTTAAAAAAGACTTTATGCTGGCAGTAATATTGATTCTTTTGGGCATGGCACTGAGGTCTCCACATGGAAGGTAAACTGCTGACTCCTAAAAATAAAAAAAAAAAGAGCTTGAAGTTTAATAGATACTAACAAAAATAAATAATAGCCTGAATAAAAATCAGGTCTTCTCACAGTGAGCCAGGTTTCATACTCACGGCTTCTGCCAATTCCCTGATTAGTCAAGGTCTCCAGGGAAAACTTAGTGATTTGCCTTCAGTTTCTAAAGCAAAGGCTCTGTCCTCTCACAGCTTCCTCTCTGCCCTCCTCTCCAAAAAGTAAAATACGTCACATTCACAGGCCAACATAAAGGATAAGAAGCAAACCAGGGCACAAATACACATTTTCCATTTTCAGTGACCTTTAATCTGTTTGCTTGTGTTGTGGAAAGCAATTCATAAAAATATAGAAAGAGTGTCAGATTTATCACAATATTTTTTAGATGCCAGATGGCTTGCTCTTTACGCCTATTTATCAAATGCATGGCATTTTAATGTATAAATTCACACATCTCATGCAAATAGAAGAGATGGTTATTTTAGCAATTAAAATCACAGGTGAGGTCTTTATTTTTACTTGCACACATCTTGCATTGCGTCGCCGGTATTTAAGGTGTTTGAAGGGAGGAAGAGAGGCATCTCCTAGGCAGCTGAACATTTCTCTTATTTATCTGAAAATGGCAAACCCCAGCCAGGTTAAAGATCATTTGAACTGGTCTTCTAAATCAAAGATCTTTGCATACATAGTCAGGGTCTCATTCCCAGTTATGTGAGTGAGATGGGAAGGATTCACAACCTTCTGACTGTATCAAAGTGAAGAAGGGGAACAGCGGCTAGAACAGCCATGGGAACTGGCTGCAGAATAGCTCATGCAATCCAAATTCAGAGAGGTTTGGCTTTTGATCTGTATTTTTTTCATTTGGAAAAAGAAGCTTTATAAACCTGATCAAAACTTTGTTGATACCAAGAGAAGTCTGGGAAATACTGATAGCTGTATAGTGGCATGCGATGTTACATAAATTTTTCCTCATTAGCCTTCTCAATCCCATTCCTCTGATCTCTGGGAACAGTTTTCTTTCCCTTAATCCTCCACAGTGTTCATTTGGCTTGGAAGTTCCCACAGCAGCACTGCTTAGACTGACAGGGCGCTGGATTATTTTCCAAGCTTTGCCTCTGAAAAATGTGGGTGAATTGGATTCCTCAAAGTGCAAACAGTCTACCAAGGACAGCAGGGAAGTAGTTTGTAAGAAGAGGAACACAGAGATAGCAGAAACCTAGAGAACCTGACGTGCAGAGGAGACTGAAGGTAATCCCAAATCTGTATGCAGGAAGTTGTCCCCCTCACAGAGGGGCTGCCTCTGCCCCTCTTCATCCCTGTCTCCCTCTCCCATTGGAGGAGATGCTGAGTGTCTCATAGCAACATCTCTGAACACCTACCTGTGCTGTAGTGGCATACTCTATATTTGCCCTCGATGGCATTTGAGAAAAGACAATCTGATTTTACTGAAGTTTGGTTTAGGGATCTTTTTCCTCCTACACCTTACACACTTTTCCTAGGCACTGTGAATGCTCTCCATTTGCTTTAGCTGCTTTCTCTATTTGTCTTTTCTGATTTCCTTCATGGTGCTGTCAGATGAAAAATAATTCTGGGCAAGACGTACACCTGTCTGATGTGTTGTAGGAGCAGTCCTAATTGCAAATGGCACCGCAGCACAGTGTATGATAATTGCTAGAGGCAGATCTTCTGTATTGAAGATACATTCCTGATCCTAAATCTGCAAGTGCCTGTAACGATAAAGGAAGCAAACTTCAATAAGAACTGATATTTTTCCTCTTTTGGTCAGGAAGGTGATTGACTGGCATGTCAGTCATGCATGAAACCTCTATTTCTTAGGAGTCTGCCCTCATATCTCAAAGAGACTTGGCATCTCTGTGACTGCTATCTGTGCAGTTAGTTTAAGATGTGCAATTGCTTCTATACCCCCTCAGAACAGAGCATGCTAAACTGCCAATCAAAATCACGCTCTAGATTCAAATAGATTGATCAAGGTGTATGTACAAACAGGGTCGGATCATCAATTTAAAATCATATCCATTGCCATTTTCATGAAATCAGTTCTATTTCACATAAACCAAGTCTCAGACACCAGACCTGCTGCATGTTGTTGGCTGAACTAAACCAATTGAACCAGTTTCTAACTAAATCAGTTTTCATTCAACTGGTTTGCACCCAGCTCACAGACATGTCCAGAAGGTCCAAAGTGGGCAGACAACCTCATGTGAGGAGTTAGGCACAGCCTCAGGGGCTATCTTATCCTCATGGGAAAGTGGAAGCTCATGTATTATCATGAGTTGCAATCCTGATAAAGGCTGGAAACATTCAGAAGTGCATTACAGCAGATTGGCTGACAAACAGTGATTTTATAGGATGGGCTAACGTGTATGAACCTGGCAGAAGAATTAGAAGTAGTAATTACACCAGCACTTATGCTAGTGAAGAAGGGAAGACTGAAGAAATTGGGATATACATAGTATCCTCTTCTTTCATGTCAATTTCAGCTAGTGCAGAGTACATGACTACGACCTCTCTTCAACAGATTACTTGTGGTCGTGCTGTCATTTACCACTGTTCAGCTCAAACTAGATGCGGGAACACATGTAAGATTAGACTCAATAGACATCCTGGGGGAAAGGAAAAACAGTCTGAGCCTAAAGGCACAGTGAGAGCAGTCTGAGATGAAGTTTTTGGATGTTGACCTTCAAACGTCTCTTCTTCAATTAAAAATACACTGGAGTTAGGACAAGGGCTGTCCTGGACAGCATTCAGGTAGCAAGTTCTTCCTGTAAGCAAAACATTACATGATTCTAGTATGGGACTAGGTCTAGTCTGCATGTGGGTTTGTATTTGTTATTGAGTGTGTACAGGCTGTGTAGGTTCAGATAGTTTAACCTGTGCTCAAAATCCTCCAGATAATTTAAAATGCCTTTATCTTACAGGGAAGAGCATATCAGATTTGATTTGAGGAGGCTGAGTTTGAGATTAGCCAAATCCACAGATTTGATACTCCATACAATCCCACTTAGGCTGTAAAGAGCAGTGTGGTGGTTTTACCA
>VYZS01097613.1:0-23217 GCA_013400695.1 Neodrepanis coruscans
GTGGTAAAACCACCACAGTAACTGATAACATGCAAAGAAACTTGAAGATTAATAAGAATGACTGATGTTTGGATCTGCTGATCAAGATCAATGGTAGATTAAATGTTCACAATGTTATTTGTAGGTTGCATTGAGCATCTTAACAGTGAGATCAATTCATTAATTATATTCATAAGGCCACAGAATTGTTAAAGGGTAAACACCACTCATTTGATAAAGTATTACAGAAGAAAAATATTTAAGTTAACCATTTAAAAGACTGGAGAATTTTTAAGGAATGCCATTTATTACATGTTAGTTCTTGCAATTTAGTTTTACATATAACAGCAAATTGTGACTAGACCTTCAAATTGCAAAATAACATCAGTTTGCCAAATATTTGTACATATATTTACCCTATGTACAATATTTTCTAAATGTTTGGCAATCTTTTGTGAAGCATGCCTTTTTACCACATTTCATTAGGCCTTTCACCTATATTTTCTATTCATCTATGTCATCTACTTACAAAATATACTAATATTTTGCTCATATTTGAGAAGCTTAGCATGATTTTTGCTTTTGTATTCTTTGTGTCACTTAGGAGCATGAACACAGGTATTAAATACCTTGTTTGAGCTCATTGCAGATCAAACTATATGCCCTATGTATATTGAAAACTTAAGTCACCTCACTGCCAACCGTCCCAAGGGGCCTTTGGGACAACTGTAAAACACCATAAAGCACCAGGAAGGAAAGAGTCTGGCAAAAGGGAAATTTCTGTATAAAGATTATCATAGTTAAGTGCCAGCATTTTTCACTGCCTCTTACAGAAGAAACTTGAAGTAGCCACTTGAGTCTCTTGGTGTATTCTGAGAGATATTTCCCCAGTCATCCAATAGTTTTAACAATTATTCCATTGCTCTTCAAAGTCAAACTCCTTAGCTTTCCTGGGTTTTGTATTATTGGTATGCTGATAAATGCAGACATATGCCACATGAATTCTTAAGACTGAGCAACTGAGTGATCCAAAGTATGATTCAAAGGAGGACAGAATAAGGGAGCTAATACAGTGCTGAGTCCTTGCAAAATCATCTGTAAGGACTAGTTTTCAAGAGTTTCCCTTGTTACCAGTGGGGCAGTTTCAGAAAAAAAAATCCCATCCATTCTCATATGATTTTGAGATTTTGTCCCTCATTTCCAGTTAACCCATCACAAGTGGGTTATATATGAATTACATAAAACAGTACTATATTTATAAGAGCAACCATTTATTTTAGTCATGGATATACAACAATAGAGTTAAATGAGTTTCTGTGGTGTGAGTTAGGTAGAGGAGTTAAATTATTTGATTGCTAGTATTAGTAAACTCTTTTGTTTAACAGTGGCAGTTCATTGTTACATATATGTACACCACTGCTATTCTAATTTTTTGTCTTTTCCTGTCTGTATATGCTTAAGAAAATGGGCAAAACACTTATAATGTTTCTGACATTCATACTCTGGGCTAGTTAAAGTGGAAATTTGAATGTAGATTTTTAAACTGCAGAGTTAAGCATAATATAACAAAAGTCACTCAGCCTAGTGCAAAATCTTCATGAAGACAGGGCAATGAATCAGTCCCTTTTTTGTTTTTTCTTTACTTGCTATTTCTATGAGAAAAGAAAAAGATGGAAGATGCTCACCAGTTCGTTAACATAATTAAATTACTAATACATTTTCGCTCTATTAAGTGAGCATAATTCTAATCTCTAATATGCTATAGAGAACTATGACTTTATTTTTGAGTAAAGGTAAAGGAAAATAAAATCATGAAGGATTTTCTTATTTTAAAAGTACAAATTTTGAAATAAGTGCATTAAAACATCACTGCTAGGAAAATAGAGATAAAGCATAAAATAAATAATTAAAAGAATTCTACTATGGAACGCCAATGAAAGCCAATCTATAAGCATCATCATATGAAATGTAGATTTTGTCCTCCATCTTACCAAAAACTTTCCAAGTTTTTGTATGTTTGTAGTTCATTTGTTGTGGGTTTTGTTTCTTTTTTAAGACTTAAAAATCGGCTGGGACTTTGCATACTCATTGCTTGCTGCAGACTTCTTATTTGTTCTGCACTGATCTTCAGAAAATGTATGCTTTGGGAGCAATTTCTAGGAGTTAGAATCTATCTCACTGAAAATGGTACCGCATTATCTGGTGATTAAAGTTGTGACATTCTAGTGTTACACAGCTGGTCAAAAAAGTCATTATTAAGAGCGTTCTCACAGGTATAGTAAGAGTTTCAACATGAACATTCTCAATGCAAAAATTTGGTTTATATTCACTATCACATATAAAGAATGGAAAATATACATACATCATTATTCTTTCTTGCATTTGTTGCCAGTTTGCTAAGAGGAATTATGATGGATAGGTATAAGTTCTTGTACTGTCATATTTTTGTCACTTATCTTGCCAAGTATTACAGGTTTAGATAGGGAATATTTGTTTTATCCTCAGAAAATATGTATTTAGTAACACAAAGGGCTAAGCTAGACATTTTATTCTCTCAGGAAATTAGTGAGAAGTATAACTGACTTTGTTTTGTTTAGTCAGATTTCTTTTGTTGTTATTGCCTAATTAACTAATTACAAATACATCAAGGGACCAGTTGTGCTAATAACACAGAGTTAGGGTTTCTTTGAGTAATTTTAAACACATCATAAGCTAAATTTATTTAAATATTTACTACTCATATTACAAGCTCCCAGTTATTTACTGTTAGCATAGTTTTACTATTTTTCTTGCTTTGTAGTCTGTTCTTTTCCTTCTCTTTTCTCCCCTATAAAATGTAATGATTTCAAATCAATACCTTTTGGAATCAGTCTGCCATGGCATCTCAAAAACAATAGTTTAGCACATCACAGAAGCTTTATGGACTGGCTTCCTGGGCTACAGTACTGGTTTAGGCTGAGAGAAAACGAATCCAGCTCTGTAGTGTCACTAACTAATGCCCTGGGCCCCAGCCAAAAATCAGAGTCTACAACTTGCAAAGGGCTTCTCAAAAACCAGTTTTGCTATCAAAGAGACTTGATTTTATGTATGTAAACTTGATATTGAGAAAAATATGGAGAGTCCAAGATTTACTATTTCTCTTACTTGTAAAAATTGGAGGGTACTTCTTCCTTCCAGTTTTTAAGAATGCTCATATCTTAGTATTTACAAGGGATATCTTCAAACTGCTATTCTAAAAATGTGAATCACTGGTTAAGCACTTCATTCAAATACAGTCCTGAAGAAATTTGTTTATGCACTTAGATCACATTTGAATTTGTCTAGCTTTCTTAAGCGTACTGTGAAAGTTTAGAAATATACATTAATGTTAATCCCCCATCTTTAAATGCCATATAATAAGCTATAGACAAAAGTTACTATTAAAATATTTTTATATGTTTCTTAAAATTGGCATATCTTTTACATAATAAATCTTCCAATATATGCTGAAGATGCTACAGCTCTAAGATACTTTTAGAGTTTTCCTACTATACTTAGTCTTTGAACCACATATGAACCACAGGTATTAAATCTGTTTCCTTCTCTTTACTATAACCTAGAGAGGTTATAGTAAAACTTGAAGAACATGAAATATATTACTGCATAATTTTAAATTTCTTATCATGTAGTTATCTCAAAGTGTTTAATGAAGTTAATTAAGTATAAGGAAATGAAAATGTAAATAATTATTTAGTTTCCTAAAGATAGGAAAAAAAAAATCTGAGCAGCCTTGTTACACCACCTGAAAGCAGAACATATGAAATAAAAATTATACTCTTTTCTTCCTAAACTCTAAGAATGAATTGTAAGTCCAGTAGGGGAAAAAAAAATCTCATATTAATTGACCTATATTACATTTTTATAGTTACAGCCCCAACCCACTACTTCCCTTAGCATGAAGGCAATTTATTCAAGGCAATTCATTATCTTTACCATATAAACTAAAATCCCTGCTTTATTTTATTTTAAAAATAAAGTAAAACATTAGTCAAAGACTCATAAGACCACATCACTGTAGAAGCAATAAATTTGAAATGGAATTATTCCAACAAAGTTTAGTCCTCATAATACAAATGTTAAAAATGCATGATCATTTATTTCACTGAAATCACTCACATAAATTAACAAGAACAGATTTGTGTTTACACTGGTTTGATTCAACATTGTTATATGAAATTTTCTCTATGTCAGCCACCTTATTTTCATCTCTGTTTCTGAGAAAGAGAGAAAAATAAGTGGCCTCTTCCACACAATGTCCAATTCAATTTTGGATTGGTAGTGCAAGGGTTTTACCCCAATACATAACAAGTAGGAAAATGTCTAATGTAACGGCACCTTCTTTTCTGTCAATTTGACATACAACCTAAGTGGAACAGAATGAATATTAAACATTAAAAAAAAAATTATCAATATATTTTAAGACCAGCATACTGTGAAACTGTCAAATGAATTATATTAATTACAGACCATCTCTAATTTTTGGAGCAGAGGTTTCTTGTACATACTTCTTACATATACACTTTTCTCAGTAACAAAGGGCAATCACTACTAAACTGTAAAAAATATTTTAGGTTAGAGTAAAATTGGGATATGGTGTGAAATTTGATGTTTCTACTAGTGTGAGTGAAACACAGCAGTTGTTTAGGGCACTGAACTGGCTTTAGGGTTGCTCTCAATTTCTTCTAACTTCCTTTTCTCCTCCTCAGTTTCCTGTCACTGTATGGCAGAACTGCGGCCCTGAGTCACGTGAAACACTCTCCACTTTGCATGTAGAGTGACAATGTCATGCCAAGGACTGGATTTAGCCCCATTCTTTCAAGTTTTTAGCTAGATTAGTTTCAGTACCATCCCTAATAAGTCCCATAAATACCTAAAAAGCAAATCAGTACCTATTTCTGCCTCATTTTATCAGCAAGTGCTGAACCAAAGCACAGAAGATACTAATTAAAAAAAAAAAAAAAAAGGGAGAAAGAAAGCAAATAAATTCCTGAAAAGGTGGCCAGCAGCCACAGAGGTCATGCTGCTCACGTCTTTTGTGCCAAGGGTGATTGGGATTCAGCTGCCTGCTCAGCCACCTTGGGATGCTCTTCCTCATCTTAGATCCACTGGCAGGAATCAGGAAGAGCACCAGGTGACAGATGTCACAAACACTCATCTGGCTTAGGTAGTTCTGTGCTTGGTATTACATGTAAGGCAGCTGTCATAAGCATGATGTTTGTGGGACAGCATAAGACCTACATATATTTTAATTTTTTTATTCAAGAAATAATCAACCTTGAAACATCTGTTAGTTGCTTACTAACACCCACCCTGTTGTGCTCATTAACACAACAATAAAAATACAGTATCAAAAACTAAGTAATGTGCATAAGTATATTATTTGGCTCAATCACAAAAAAAAATAGAGAGTAAAAACCCATCTTTCCCAGCCTTCAGCACTCTGGTAGATTAAAAGCATATCTAAAATTCATTTGAAGCTACACTCACACAGCAGATACCAGACTGCAGAAGAGAGGTGAGCCCTTCCAGCATGGCGTACCACATCCTTCAGCACCAAAGGTCTGTAGGAAGGAGCTGTGTCAATAGAAATGCCCTGATTTCTACTAACTGGAGATCTGACTCAGCAGAGACAGAATTAGCCAGCGCGCTCGCTATTGCTGGTCAACTAAGACAACAAATGCTTTTTTTAGCAGGACTCCCATTTCAAAATAGCTTCTGCTTTGATATTGTGCTACGAGAAATTTCTTTTGGCCTATGAAAAAGTGCATTGGCCTCTCAGCCTAAGTCTTCTTGTTCTTAATAGGAAACATCAACTGCGTCACTCGACCACTGAAAGACATTAGCTCCTGTGTACACAATCCTACTGTTCAGTTGACTAGAGTGGTAAGAGATTTTTTATGTTTCCTTCCCCTAGTATCTAACTATTATAGTAGCTCACAAGAAAACAACTTATTTGGAAAAGAACTAGAGCATAATAATTCCCAAACCCTCTGTTTTTCTTTAGCTCTATCTTTTCACTACACAGCAAAATCTACAATATTAAATGAGTATTTATCCTGCTTCTTAAAGTAAAAGAAAACAAGAAAGCATACCTCCAGAAAGTACCTCTCCAGTAATGAAATCCATATGCAAACTATGGATTCCATACAATTGCATACAGAATTTTCTAAGTACATCCTTGGCAGTCCTTTCCAGATTCTCAGCTCTAATACATTTCTCTATAGCCTCATCAACAGACTAAAGGAGCTTTTTCAGTGGGGAAGAGATTTTTGACTTTAACATAATATAGACATCCCAGATCATATTTCTTTCTTAGGCACAATTTTGAAACCCTCCCGTCACTAGTGAGCCAAATTCACAGTGCAACTCTGTCAGCACATCTACAGTCCCTCTATGTTTTGGTATCAAAGGGGAAGGAGGGAAAGCTTCAGTTTCCTTCATGGTGCACCAGTGCCAAGATCACAGGTCTGCTTTTTTATCTTTTCTGAAAATTAAACCAGCACCAGCTGTAAACTGTCCTTGATATCTATTCATCAGTATCTTCAGGGCACTAGTTTCACTCTTTTTTTTCACCTAAAGAAAACATACTTCAAGTACCTTCATAGTGTGTTCAGCTGCAAGGCTGAGGGCTGCAAGGCTCTAAGGTCAGGTACAAAGCAAATCTGCACTCCTTAGCAAACCAAACTGCTACTACAGACACTCTTCATGAACCTGTGAATGGATTAAGTCTGATTATAATGTAGAAGTCTAGAAAAGAAGTGTTAATAGATCAACCCTACAAATATTCAATAGTTCGTTGGATAATAACTTTAAATTTCTTTACTCTTAGCTATCCATGTTCAAACAATGTAGAAAAGATTTTGTATGTGAAAAAGTACATTATAAATAACTTCTCCCATATTTACTAGTACCTTGGCTAACTAGCTATTACTTTTCATACAGTAGTCAGAGCTGCAACTCCATTCACAGCTGAGACACACCTCAACATGCTCAGTAGCATCACATCCTTACAGACTGGAAAATTAGACTAGAAAGAAACAACCCTTGTCACCTCAATGCATGACTCTGCCTCATGTATTTATGGATAAATAACATCCTTGTCAGTATTCTGCTTCACTCTGCTCTTGAGGGAAAATACAGATGGTCACAGAAGGTAGAAAGCAATGTCATCCTGTAGTCTGGAAGTGCTTCTAAAAAGAAAGTTGAGGTTTTGTTCAAGCACTCCCTCCTCTCAAGCATCCAGAGCATGACTTGAAAAGAAAGGAGAAGCAGAAATTTTGTAACCTACTCATCTTTTTTTCTCTTGATGATTGTCACAAGGTGGCAAAGCCTAAACAGAAGATAGTAAAACAGGGTGCTATTATACCTTATATTTTGAAACTTGCATATAGATGCATCTGTTCACTAATTAATTAAAAAAACAATGATTTTGCCTCATAGAACTACACATTGTTCATTTGATCAGCATATGTTAATTTATTTACCTATTTACTGAATGCTACTATATATACTGAAATACACAGCATAAAAATAATAGGGTCTTCACAATGAGATTTCACTAGGAGGGGCTTCTTGAATCTTTGATGAGAAGTGTAGAAAGACAATTGTATGCATATAAAGATAACCCAATCCTGCTGCATTATTTACACATACTTTTTGTCAATGCAAAACTGCCTGAAAAATGAGACTGGAAAACAGTGCAGAATTCAAATTTTACAGGCATTCTACAATTCTATGCCATTCTACAATCAAATGACACTAGGCATAATCCACCTTATTTTACCAAACTTTTTTTCATTATGTAAGAAAATTTTACAATTGCTTATGGGGGCAACAAATTAAAAATTTGAATTAGACTCCATTTTATCAAGAAGTCTAGTCCTGTGTTTTTGTGTTCTAACAAGGTGGCAGTGTGCTGAGCCACCCAGAAAACCTGGAAGAATCACTGAATAGCAAATGCCTTTCTACATCCTCTTCTTGCAACGCATTTAGGTCACATTTCTGCAAAGTATGTTCTCAAAGAGAGACACTGGACATGGGTTCAGAAGAAACTCTGTTCCTTCAATCTTTCTGCTGCCATCTCTCCTTGGATTCTATAAAGGCAAAGGTCCATAGCTAATTGTATGTAGGCGCATTTCTAGCGAATGACCCTCCTCCCCCCAAATTATTCTCTACACACTTTTCAAAGCACTAATTCCATTTGTACCAAAGCAAACTTCAATTTATACCTGTTCAGCATTTAAACTTTTAAAAGTGCAATGTGAACACCTGTTTCAGTTGATGGCCATCTGTCTTCTCGAGAAATCAAAACCTTAGTAACATGGAATTAACAGATGGAAAGTGAGGCCTAGACTGAGCAGATTACTGCATGTGTCAAGATAACATAAAAAGTGATATTTTAAATGAATTATTCACATCTTCCATTATTCTGTTCTCACCTATCTGGACTGATAACCCACCAATGTTCGTTTGCTCCTTAAGGGACTTGCCATCCAAAAGCAATTGAGGATCTTTTAGGATTTGGTTCATACCAAATAGACACTTACTACTGAGAATGATGCCTGAAATAGGCCATTCTGGCAAATACGTCATGGACAAATTCTAAAACTAATAACACAATGATTTTAGCCCGAGCTCAAAATTGGGTGTGTGTGTGTAGTTGCCAAGGAAAAAAAAATTAAATAGTCTAATATATCAGTACATTGCAACTGTGTTTCTAAAGGAAAAACCTTCACATTTGTGAGCGTTGTAAGAAAAACTACAAGACAACATTTTTACTGTAAGAAAAGTGGCTTCAGTGCCACTATGATACAAAGTTCTCAACTCTAGAAGAAGAAGTTTAATTACCAGGAGTAGAGCTGTATGTGCTGGGCACACAAGAAGGCCAGGATCGAGGTAACAGTCCCAGCAGATTTTTTTCCCAAGTTTGACAGCTGAGAGATTGGGACCATCTCCTCACATTCACAGAGCTGAAGTTGAAACAANGCCTCTTCTGTGTTTTCTGGGGGGCCCCCCCTCCTCCTCCTCGGCCCCTGAGCGAGATGCTGCTGGCCCATTCCCACTGCGAGTGGGGGGCTTTTTGTCCAGGAGCTCAGCACCCTCCATTTTTCCCTTCTCGGTTTGCACGTGATGTGTCCCCCTTCAGACCCCTCCCAGCTGGCACACAGCACCCTCTGCTGTCTGTTATTGGGTAACTGCACCCTCCGTGTTTCCAGCGAGACACACGACGCCTCCTGTTGGCTGTAACAGAGTAATTACACCTATCCATACTCACATTCCTCCCCTATACATTCAAAAAATTGTTGCCTTCTCTATACATCTCTTGTTTGTTGATAACACCTAATATTGTCCCAAACCGGGACAATTGTTGCAGCAGTGAAACAGCCTCTTCAGAGAAAACTTTAAAAACTTAGATCTGTTTTAAATTCTTTTCTATCAGGAGAATAAAACTGCAACTTACTGTTGAAGCTAGGTCAACTTAAGCATTTTTAGTTTGTTAAACTGAATCAAACTATTTTATTTCTAAAATAATGTGCACTTCAAACTTCTATTCCAGGACTGAATTAGCATTTGGATACTTGACTGCCTACTGTTGTCCTCTAGGTTCCTGAATCCCGTTAAGTCTCTAAATTCTGTGTAACATCAAAAACAGCAGTTAACAACTCAGAAAACTGGGTCAAAGTATAGGAACATGTTGTATCTACACACCACTTTCAAATACACTTTAATTGATTTTTTTTCCAATTTAAAAAACCTCTAACAAAATGACCTTCCTTACCCTACCACTGCTTTCACTTAAAAAAAAAGTATGTAATTAGTGCATTCTAAAATAATTCACATTTTTTCAGTGGCAAATATATTTCTGAATTATCCATTCCATCCTTGTTAATTTATATGCCTACTGAATTTCACTTTACCTTAATCTGTTGGGCTTGTGGTCTATACTTAGCCATTAACACCATTTAACAGTTGTTAAATAGTATAATCTCCTGTTGTTATCTTGATGTAGATTCAATTCCAGTGTTAATTGCTCTCTATGTGCTGCTCATAAAAACATCCCATGCCATATTCTCTATACTCTACTTCAAGGAAGTCTAAAGTGAAATGGCCTATATTGTACCTCAGTAGAAAAATTCAGTTTAATGACAAAGCCATATACTTAGGAGAGTTATGAACTGAATACTGATGTGGTCCCATTTTGAAACATCAAAAGAATTACAAGGCGGATTTGGGGTGACAGAGTAGGAGCTTGATTTCAAGCCAGCAATGAAACTGCCCATAAGCTTTCCAGTGATCTGTTTGGAGGTGAGCACACACTCAACTGCTACATTTGAAGAAGTGAACTATTTGAACAAGAAATATGCCTCATCCTGCAATTCTTTCTTTTTTTTTTTTTTTTCTCTCATTATTTGAAATTCTGTAAACATCTGAAAGTTCATGCACTAGCTCTTGGGTAGGGTGGTTGTGGGCTCTCCAGGTGGATCAGTGCCCACTGCTGGAGTATAATACCTCTTCTACCATGATGAGAAGCTGCACTAGTGCAACTGGAAAACTAGTGAAAGAAAAAGCAAAGTTACCACAAGAGGTGAAAATATTTCTTTTCATATACTACATAGCTTAACATTTCATCCTGTTCTCTAAGTTTTGAGTAGAATGTGGGAATTAATGGTCCTCCTTTAAAGTTCTGTTCTCTTTCCCAACACACTTTTGTTTTTTTTGAAACAAACTTTCTCCTCATCCTTCACAGTCTTTAGAGGAAATTACTGCTGCCAACACAGTTCCCACTTCTGCCATCAGACAATTTTGATGCAGTAGGATAGAAGAGATGTGGTATAAGCCTCTAAGATCAAAAGAAGTGCTGACTGTCTCTTGAGACACAGATCTTCCAATCCAGTTACGCTTGCCACAGCCCTCTCTGCTGCACATTGTGTTGTTCCCTCTAGAACTACTAGTTCTCTCTCTAGTAGTCACTTCAGTGGCTACTAAAGTTAACAGTGCCTCTGTAGAATCACACTCTTGAATGACTAGACTACAAGAGGGAATTTAAAGTGAATGACCACAACACCAGTTTTCAAGGCAAATGCCTTTTTAACATTTCAGGGAGAGATGAATGATTTTAGGTTTGTGTACATAGCTATTATGATTATAGTAATGCAACATTTAGGAGGTTAAGCACGCAGTGCTCATATCTGTGAAATTCCTGTCAATTTTCTGGTCCTTATATAGAAATCTAATGGAATCACCTCAGAATTAACTATTAAAACACATTCCTTGAAATAAAGAGATTGGGAAATTTTCCTTTTTTAAACAGACAAAAACCGTAGGAATGTTACTTATACGCATAAAATTCCTATACCAAGAATTATATCAATGTCCTAATTTTCAAAAATTACTTTCATTTAAAAATAGAAGAATAGAAAAATATCCTAGACCATACCTTTGCCAACTTCAGAATACATGCACAATCAAGAATGAAAAAAGAAAAAAGGAACTTATTTCCATGTGCGAAATATTGAAATGATTTTCAATTATTATTAAAAATGAAAGAGTAAGATTTCTATTTTCCCCACCCATACCTTCCTGGCTGTGCTTTTACTTTTATAAGTAGAGCATTCAAGCTTTAAGGACGAGGTCCTGAACTCACTATACAATAAAATGCTGAAAGCACTTTCATTTAAGAGAAAGATTCCTGCAAAAAATAAGAACCAACCAGAAAGCTGTTCTTCAAATCTATTGGATAAACTCTTAATGAAAACTACTCCTATTACTTATTTATAAATTATTGCCAGTTCAGCATTTCTCCATCACTTTAAATAAACAAGTATCTGAACTAGGACAAGAAAGATTGGGCCACATAGACAAATACAAGTTTCATTTATTTGAAGTTTACTTTACTTGAGGAAGAATAAAATTAGATTTGAGTAGCCTCACTAAAAGCAACCATCTGAAGCAATAATGAGAAGGCATTCAGTCAGAAGCAGAGCACATGAACACACTACTGTCAGACTTGTAGGAGAGCACTCTGCTCTGCTGGAATTCAAAAAATAGATGCAAAATCAGGAATTGTGCAACTGCTGTAAAGGAAATTGTTTGTCACTTGAGTGACAAGGGCACACCTAAATCTGTTAGGATTATTATTACTAAAAACAGTGCAGAGAATCATCATATTATTATCCAGTATTTCCTCTCCTCATAAAGCAAGAACATAACTCTTATAACTATCAATTCAACTGTAAGTCCAGTAGTATAATTGCAGCAATATGCTATAAAAAGATCTAGCAAGGAACAGTAAGAAAGATTGGTCTGTAATTTCTCATCGGTTGTATTTTTTCAATTAAATTAAAAATCTGGACACATGTATTTCAGATGATACACTTAAAATGGCCACAAATACAATCTTTCAAAAAGAAAATTGTTTTCAAAAATGTTTTGAGAACAATAATCCAGCTTTTTGAGTATCCTTCTCTATTGAGAAGAATACTCCAACATTTGTAAATAAGCACATTTATACATTTGTCATTCCCTTCTTACGCTTAATTTATGTTTTTTATGTTTTTATGTTTTTTATGTTTAGTTTTTAATTCTTACGTTTAATTTTATGTTTAATTTCTAAAATAACCCAAAACAATTTTGTTTACCGAAGGGAGGCTGTGAAATTCTGTCAAGTCTTTGGCTGCATCTACATGCATATAAGATTTAGGAAATAGAAGGAGTACTAGGCTGCTGCCATCTATAATTTACAGTAATACCTATGTGCTATTAAAATTATGATAATCTGGAAATATCTTCTAAATAGCTACATTTACCAGACCAATAAAATGGAGTTATCATCATAAATAATTGTCTAGTTTCATATTAAATACATATCACTCAAATTATCGACATATTGATTTTAAATAATTTACAGCTCTAGATAATTGCAAGCCTAGATTCCAAGTTGCCAAAATATCCAAGTAATGCATTTTAAAATTCTTGTATAAACAAACTACCTATTGTTTTAACTTCAATTCCAGCCATAGTAAACAAAAAAAATCCACATATCCGCACCTTATTGCAGGAAGAAAAGAGACTTCATTACTTTTCAAACTGGCACGTCAATATATGTTTAAAGAAGTTTACAGTTGTCAGGAGAGTCTTTGAAGAGGTGTACAGAACTCAGAAACTGGAAACCTTATTTCATAATGAACCTCTTGTTAGTCATATCCTAGATTCCTACAGAAATTCCATTTTCATTAGGAGAGCCAGCAATGATATGGGATGCTGCAGGGAGACAATTGTCTCTTACAGAAATACTGAAGGGAAGCAGAAGCAGTGCTTGAAAGAGAAAAACATTTCTAATTATTCTGTGACAATCTTTTCACTAATGATTTGCTGTCCACTATCTAAAAGCAAATACAAAAGAACCCACCTAACAAGACGACAAGAGCAACTCTTCTCGAGTTCCATATCATTAAAATGGAGGAAAGCATAGGGAACACATTTTCATTCTATGTATTTCCTAGTAATATCAATATATTTAGCAAAGCAGCATCTAAGCTGTTGATACAAGTATGGTTTGCAGGATTTTAAAGAACATTATGTAGCTTTAAACAACTGACTTTTAATTGATGAGGGGAAATTCTCATTCGCACTAATGGCAAGATATTTTCTATTTGTGTATTAAGATCTTTCTTTGGGATCTGCAGACTTGTCCACTTAACCTGGTAAGGTATGGTAAGAGCATATCACTTCTGGCTGAACACTCTCATTTTACTATGAGGAATTATATTCTGCAAAGTTTTTGTATGCTTTGTAAACCCTGGCTGCTGGATGTATGTATCACAGGGGTATTCCATTCCCAGTAGTGTGTCCTCCTGGAGAAATGCTGGTCCTTCAGCTTTTGCAATTGCTGGTGTCTGTGTGAGTCGATCCCCTGAGCCTTCCCTGCTCCAGACTGGACAGTCCCAGATCTCTTTGTGTACAACAGATATTCCAGTCCCTCACTCATCTTTCTGGCCCTTCCCCAGACTTGCTCCAGTATGTGCCTGTCTCTTGTACTGGGAACCCAGCTTACCAGGTGCCCCTCACCAGGGCTGAGGAGAACAGAAGCATCCCCTCCCACAACCTGCTGGCAACACTCCTCCTAATGCAGCTTAGGAGGCTGCTGAGTTTCTTTGCCACAAGACCGTGTTGTTGGCTCACAGTCAACTTGGACTCCATCTTCCAGTCCTCAGAAACCTCTCCCAGTCACCACAACCTTTCAGTAACAACCATTAGGGGTCTTACAGCGAGATCTTGTTCTCTTCCCTCACAACACTCCAGTGCTGTGTCCCCCCCAGGAATGCAGACCTTGCCTGCATTCACCTCCTGCAGGCAATGACATGTCTACCCCTGCTCCAGCCATCTCAACCCTGCAGAGCTATGTCCTCTCTTGGAGCTGGGCTGGCTGAGCCATGATCTCCAACAGGCTGGGAAGCTGAGGTACAGGCTGCCAGACACCTCCTGTCCTGGCAGTGGTTTTATTTAATATACTAATGGTTTGGCTTAAACCGCAGGGGAAGGCAAAGGAAAAAAAAACCCCTCTTTTCCTGTGCCTACATCCGGCTGGGAGGAGTAGCCAAGGTTACCAAGGTTACCTCTGCCTTGGTTTTCCCATCAGCCCCGGAGACCCGCAAAGTACACTGGAAAGGGGCTGGGANCATAGTTGGGCAATTACACCCATCCATTCCCCCATATATCTACTTTTTAATAAATTGCTGCCTTCCCTATACGTCTCTTGTCCATTGATAAACTTATATTATCCTAAACCAGGACATATACAATGCAGGCAACACAGCTCCTCCTCAAGCCCAGTGCCCTGCCTGACAAACACCACCTGCTCCCACAGCCCTACAATCCAAAGCAGCTAGTGAAAGTACACACATGTACGGTCACTTCCAAGTACTCCCTTACAAGTCCACAGCACTGTGCTCAGAGAGACAATAAAACAGACGGAAAATCCCTATTTATGGACTAATGACTGCACCCTCCAACTGAATCCCATGGCCCAATAACCTTAAGGAAATAAATCTTGATAGAGGATGTTTAATTTTTTCATCCTCTACTGCCATCTTCGCCAGTCTGCGGAGGGGCACTCTCCCTGCGCCAGCACGGACTGGCCTCAGGCCGCTGCCGCCACTGCCCATAGTAGCCACGGGGCACCCCGCAGTGCGGGGAGGCTCTCCAGCTCAGTGCTGGAGGCTGCTGGCAGCCCATCCTGCCCCGCGTAGCAGTACTCACTGCTGTTGTGAACCAGGGACAGACCGTGGCCACGGCGCTGTGCCGCCTTCCGTGGCAGTGGGGCTGCAGATGCAGGGCGGACTGATGGGGGGGAGATGCAGCGGTCGCCCCCCACCAGCCCTCAAGGTGGAACGGGGGCAACCCCAGCAGGGAGACGGCCCCAGGCCACCGCCACCGCCGTTGCCAGGCTAGCCCATCTCCATAAACATACAAAAGGCAAGGTTTAAAACACCTCCATTCCCCCTTCCCTTCTAAAAGCCCCTAAAAATCCTGAAAAAGCCCCCTCCCCGTCTCCCAGGAGAGAGGAAGAAAACAGAGAAAAGGGAAAACAAGTTTTAGCTTCAGGAACTTTCATTTCACCCTATAACAATTTTTTTCAAAATGTTGCAGAAACAAAAATGAATTTACATAACAGCCATCTAACACGAAACAAATATTAGGTAGCTAATAGCTAATAAGAATCCATTACTGAAAATTCTGTCCAGTCTTTACATCAGTACATTTAAATACTCGAAGAACAGATTTGTTTCACTGTTCACAGAACAAAGACTCTAATTTCAACATTCTTAGCCAAAATAATATGTTCTGCTGGGAATGTCATTCCATTTATGGAGCCTGCATTAATAGCAGTGTCAGTCTTTTTTACTAGGGGGTCCAAGTTGTACTCAGACAAAGCCAAGAGAAAAGGAAAGCAATGGAAAATTGTCACACAAGTATGAACATAAATCAAAAAGCTAAATATTTCTTCTTCTTTTCTTCTTCCAACTTACCCACCTTGTTATTAATTTCTGTTCTCCTTTCCTCAAAAACCAAAAAGTCCCAAAGTATTGTTCTCTACTTAAAGGTTACAGTTCTAAGGAGAATGATTGACCAGCACTTTTACAAAACGTGAACCACATCTGTGCAATACAAAGGTTTAACACCTTTTTTATGAAACTGTTCATGGTTCAATTATGACTAGAACAATCTTCCAGTGCGTTATGAGAACATATTGTTGATTTCTTTTCATCTACTGTTGCTGAACTCCCGGGTGCACTTGACTCTTTCTTTTTTTAATTCCTTTTCCACTATGGTTTTAGATTAGACTACAGAGATGCACTATGATGCATGAACTCTTGGATCCCAGCCTCCCAAATGCCACCACAACTTTTGTAAAGCTTTTCCATTAAGCTGAGAGTGAAAGACAGACACAGACAAAATGAAGCAGAACTACTGTCAGACACTGACAGTACAGAGAAATACAGACAGAAGATAACAGATAGTAGGGTACTAAGTACCCTACAATTTATTGAAGCAAACAGGGGAGAGTTGAGTGGCAAATTACCTACGCTGTTCACAAACCAGCAGGCTGCCCTGTTTGTCAGCCATCCAAAATTGTTTCTGGGTAATTTGGCACATTTCTACTTTATTGTGCTATTTCATATGGCATGACTCTGAGTTTTGATTGTTCCCTGTTGTGCAAGATCTTTCCAAACATTAGTAAAACTCTTAAGAATGATGGTAAGAACAATGAAACATGTGGAAATCATTAGCTGATCAAAGAAGCATTTATAGTAATATGAATTCAGACAGACAAATAGTTGTTTTTAAAGGTATCAAAAATTTATTAAATGTGAAAAGAAAACAAAACAAACAAAAGACCAACAAAATTTCTCTCTACAAAAGCTGAGAAGAGATTCCCACCTCAAAGAATACAGCATAGGAAATTTGTCAGGAAAGTGATGTGAGGAATAAAAACTTTTGCATACTGAATAAGATAAACGTGAAGGGAAATGCCAAAGGTCCAAGGAAGATAAAATACAGTTTCCTTGTTGAGAGCTTGTCTTATTTCTTCACAAAAATATAAAATCCTCTTCTTTAAAATTATAGTAAGGCTACTGAACTCCAAGTCAGGAATCCAGGTGTAATGATTTGGCTTAAACCGCAGGGGAAGAGAAAGAAAAAAAAAAAAAACTCCTTTCCCATGCCCACATTCAGTTAAGCTGGGAGGAGTGGCCAGGTTACCAAGGTTACCACTGCCTGGGTTTCCCGTCAGCTCCTCAAGCCCGCAAGGTGCTCTGGGAAGGGGCTGGGATTATAAAAACCTGCGGGAAGCAGCACTGGCCCTCTCTTTCTCCTGGACTCTGCAGCTGGAAACAGGGTGCCTCTACTCAGCACAGGGCGCAGGGGACTACTCCGGACCAGTGCTGCC
Organism: Neodrepanis coruscans; assembly: GCA_013400695.1. NCBI lineage: Eukaryota > Metazoa > Chordata > Aves > Passeriformes > Philepittidae > Neodrepanis > Neodrepanis coruscans. Next base: position 17,468 of record VYZS01097613.1, read on the forward strand.
TTCTACCTCTCCCCTCACGGACCTTCCTTGGGTCGCCACTGCCTTTTTTTTTCTTCCCTGCCTGAGAAGACCCCTTGGGAGAACCTCTTCACAGACGCACCTGGGATACTGCCACTTTTTCCATGGATATTTTTTGGTTTGTGGGTGCCCACCTCTAAGCCTCTCCTGTGTTCTTGGGGGGGGTCCTCCTCCTTCACCTTGGCCCTGAGCAAGGCGCTGCTGGCCTTTTCCCACAGCAAGGGCGGGGGCGGGGTTTGTCCGGGAGCACAGTGTCACTCCATTTCTCTTCCCTTACCTTCTCAGGTTACACGTGGTGTAAGCGTGTGTGTTCCCCAGACCTTGTCCCGGCTGGCACCATGCCCTCTGCTGGCCATAAGAGAGCAATTGCACCATTCGTGTTCCAGCGGGACCCACAGCGCCTCCTGCTGGCCATAAGAGAGCAATTACACCCATCCATTCCCCCCATATATCTATACTGAATAAATTGTTGCCTTCCCTGTACGTCTCTTGTCCATTGATAAACCTAATATTGTCCTAAACCTGGACACCAGGAATAGGAATTTCATAGCAAAAGTAGTGTTAGACCACCTGATAATTCCCAGCACTAACCTGATATGCACTTTTGTTCTGAGAAATTAAAGGAAACTGTAGTATATAAAATAAATTCTCATATAATGTTGTGATTAATTTCTGCATCTGATACATATATACATTTATGTGTACATTGTATGGGTACACATGTCCAGTATTGTGTATATGTTCTATTTAGTTAAGTTCTTCTGTAGCAAAGAAAGCATCAGCCTTTCCAACAGCCCAGACAGGAAAGTGGCAGTGACTCTAGTGTGCTGTGAGAGATCAAGGGGTCTAACAAAGCCAGGAAAAAAACAGCAAAGAGAAACCTCAGTTTCCCTATGTGGGCTGTACAATTACCACATGCTGTTGTGATACTGAGACTGAATTTCTAAAATTTCCAACCGGTGTGGATGAGAACTACACAAAGGAAGCAATCTGGGGCACCACAGGAGAAGCACCTCTGAGCACTCCTCTGAAGCAGCATGAAGAACCTGGCTCAAAGCATACCTGAAGAGCCTCTCAGAATCTGTGACAATAACATACCTGGAGTCCACATCATGCAAGAGCAGCAAGCCAAAAAATAAAGTGTAATAAAATAGTATTTCATTCATTCAAAAAAAAAAGTTACTGAAAACCCAGCTATCTTCAAAAGATAAAACACCATCTAAAAGATGAAAATATACAGACACAAAAAAAGAGTTTATTTATACGCACAGTACTGGAAGCTCAATGGAAATACATTTCACCTGTCCAAAGAGGTTTATGAAGACAATAAAAGATACTACCTGCAAAACATCAGGTAAGAAAGCTTTTGGAAGAAAGAAGATTATTTTGCAGAAGGTGAAGTTATCCTTAAATCAAACAATAGGGAGGATTATAAATGTTGACAGCCTAAATGTAAACACTATGCTGGCCCAAAGGGATTGAGAAGCAACTTGAAGAAAACATAAAAATTAGTAAACAACCATTTTTCTCAGAAACACAGCCTTGCTAGAGAGGGGGAACAGATAAAGGTATTTAAAAGAAAAAAATAAAGAATGGGCAGAGAATATAGAACACAGGAAAAAAAAGCAAAAGGATTTTTTTCATATTTTAATTTATCAAGCAGACTGCTTGTGTGCAAAAATTTTAACTTTTTTAAAGAATGTGTTTGAGGAGCTGATTGGTATGAAAACATCAGTACAAATTCTTGTCTAACAAACTGACATGTTGGACAGTGACTAATCATTATTTACCCAAGTTCTTTTACAACTCAGATAAAATATCCAAAGCACTAACTCTACCAGCAACCTATCACTTAAAATTGCTTTTATGGCAAATCTGTAGCAATTTTTAATAGCTTCAGGGAAGATCCAGGAATGAGGAATGTCCTAAATAAAATAATTTAGATTGATATGATAATTAAGAAAGAGCCTAAGTACCTTCTGTAAAGTGAAGTCATGCTTTCCAAATATATTTCTCTGAAGGAGTAAATGAGCAAACACACAAAGGTAAGTAAATTATATATTCTACTTCCATATTTTAAAGACATGCAGTAAGGTCTCTTACTGACACTCATCAAGGAACTAAGCAGTTATACAACCACATAGCAAGCCATATCTGTTCATTCTAAAGGTCCACGTGTCATATGACCCCCATGTCCATCTGGAGTTGATTCTGCACCACAAAGCTGATATTCTTTTGTCAATATTTTTAAAGCTTATCTGGCAATTCTTCTGATTAGAGTGACTTAGCATTTATAATGTAAAATAGATAGAAATTCTATGGATTTCTGTATAGTACCTTTTTTTTTAACAAAACTTATGCCTTTCCTCAGCACTTCTTTGATTTGACTGGCACCCCAGTTATGCACAAATGTTCCAGAATCCAAACCCAGGTGTATGCAATGGTGTCAACTCTAGCTACCCAAGAGTTCAGGAAAAGGGAAACAATGCAGACATGGCAATCCATGACAAACAATGCAGTACAGAAAATTACAAACCAACCAGATGAATAAAAGTAACTGTCTGAGTGATAAAGCCCAAAAGGTATCACAGGCAGCATGTGACAAAGACAAAAGAATGCAGCACTAATTAAATTAATCTAACTACATAAAAGTGTGGCATTAGACATGAAGATACAAATACTATGTGCCCAGATGAAAGTAGCTGGATAAATTTGGCAATGATTTCACCATACACCTAAAGACTTCAGGAGGAGACCTGCTGGCTAGATGAGTATGTTAACAGTCAGTTAAAGAATCAGCTCATGTTTTATTTGCAAGTAGGACTGAGATACTTCCAGCATAATCCTGTCGAAGTATGCACATAAGGGATGCACAAACCATTCATTTTGATTAAGAGTCACACCAGGAAATTAGGTGCTCAAGCAGTGTCATCTCTGGAAGAACCCAGACAAAGTAGTCAACCTCCCACCAAAAAATAGGATATTATCAGTTAAACATACTTCTGTTGGCAACAGAAAATTTTGATCATAGTTGAATTAGCTGCTCTTCAAAATCACTTGGGTTTGAGCAGGAAGTTCAATCTTTTTATAAAAAGCTGAAACAAACAGGCATAGATTTTTTTCTTTCCATTTAACATTCTTATACCACCAACTTTTAGCACTGCCAAATCATACATTCTCAAATTAAAACATCCTCTTTCTTGAGCAGTTCATTGTTACATTGTTTCATTTCTTGAAGGATTTTTAAATTCCATACCAATAAAACCTTCAGTATTAAAATTTTTATAAAGCTAGTTCAAAGTTTTTAGCGCAGCATTAGGTAAACATATCACTGTCTCCTACATTAGTGAATGCAGAATGGGGAATTATGTTTCCACTCTTTTTATGCCACCTGCTGTGGTCCTTCATAATGGAAATAGAGATGAAGAATTTTATTTATGTGCACACATATATAAAATATAAATTAAAACAGAACATCAACCCATAAAGTGAGGAAAAGAGTGGTGGGCAAAAACTTGTTGAATTATCTGGTTAATCTCTGCTTTAAGAAGTGAGCAACTCTGTCTAACCTACTCCTGAAAGATGTGACCATAACTTTTTCTTAAAATTCTACTATACTGGAGACACTTCAATGACCTCAGACTTTATACTGCTTTGTGGTAAAAACCCCCAACAACACCTGATGTTTAATATGGACATTTTGGAGTTCTATGTAAACCTACTACTTCTTACCCCTTGATCAGTATTTAAAAAAAAACAAACAAAACAAACACAATTATTTCCTTCCACTCTTGTAACTTTTGGCGGGGAGGAGGAATACTTTAAGTGTTACTAACTGCATGTCAGTGACCCCCCCGCCCCAGGTTGAATAAGCCCTTTTGCTACAGCACTTCCTATGATCAGTTTTGTAAAGTAGTATTTCTTTGTAGACTTCATCCATGTCTATCGATAGCTGAAGGGAGATATCACAGGATGGAGCCAGGCTCTCACTTATGGTGCCAAGCAATACAACAAAAGGCAACAGGCAAAAACTGATGCCCAGGAAGTTCCACCTGAGGAAGAACTTCTATACTGTGCAGTGACAGTGCAGGGGAACTGACTACCCAGAGAGGGTGTGGAGTCTCCCTCCCTGGAGATATTCAGGAACTGTCTGAAAATGATCCTGTGCCATGTGCTCTGGGATGACTCTGCTTGGGTAGGGAGGTTGGACCAGATAACTGTGATTGTCACTGTGTTCCCTTCCAACTTGACAAGTTCTGTGATTCTGTCAGTGACTTCTCCATGCTCAACATAAGTGTAGAACCTAGAACTGGCCCAAGTCTGTACCAGCTTGGTATCACTGAACAGAAGAGAAATTACTTCTCATGAGACAAGTACTGGTCTGCCTTACACTGATCTGACATTTTTGCACATATGGGCTATGGTGCTCCCACAGCCCACTCTCAGCAAAACCTCCTGGGTAGCAACAGTAAGACAGAAAAGTGAGCAAAAATACTAAAGAGGAATCAAACACGTCAGGGTGCTTGCCTCAAACCAATACAATTCAATCTGCAAGTTGAATAGGAGTCATCAGTGCCTTTGCAGCCAGGAGGGCCAACCATTTCCTGGGAGACATCAAGCAAAGCATCACCAGCAGGTCAAGGGAGGTGATTGTCCTGCTCTGCTATGTGCTGGTACAGCCTGACCTCTGTGCAGTTTTGGTCACCACAAAATAAAGACGTTAAGAGTTTCCAAAGGAAGGCCATGAGGATGGTGAAGGGTCTGGAGGGGAAGCTGTATGAGGAGTGGCTGAGGTCACTTGTTCTGTTCTGCCTGGAGAAGAGAAGACTGAGGGGAGACCTGCTGAATAGCTGTCTATGGCTTCTTCACAAACGGAAGCAGAGGGAAGGCACTGATAACCTCTCTGGTGACCAGTGACAAGACCCAAGGAAACAGCATTAAGTTGTATCATGGGAGGTTTAGTTGGATGTTAGGAAAAGGTTCTTAACCCAGAGGGTGGTTGGGCAGAGGAACAGGCTCCCCAGGGCAGTGGTCACAGCACCAAGCCATTCCAGAAGTGTTTGAATAACACTGTCAGGTACATGGTGTGATTCTTGGAACTGTCCTGTGCAGGGTTGGACTCCAGTGATCCTTGTGGGTACTTCCAATGCAGGATATTCTATGTTTATATGAATACTGCTAAGGAGGAAGATGACCATGAACCAGGTTACGCAGTGACCGGGGAACTGCAAGGAAACACTTGAAACAGCAGTCAGAGAAGGCATAAAGGGAGGACAAGTATAGCACACTATGTGCATCTTCATTGAATCTTACGTTGTTCTTTTACAGATGTTTTCATTCCTTTTATCAAGATTATTTTAAATCTCATTTTTCTCTCTTATAGCACATACAATCATTCTATACCTATTCCATTTGTTCACTTAATAACCATGTATCCCATCAACTACTCAAACTGTTAGCAAAAATACTCAATAATATCAGATCCAAGAAAGAACCAAGCTGAATGCCACTTGTAATTCCTTTAATTNTTGTAACTTTTGGCGGGGAGGAGGAATACTTTAAGTGTTACTAACTGCATGTCAGTGACCCCCCCGCCCCAGGTTGAATAAGCCCTTTTGCTACAGCACTTCCTATGATCAGTTTTGTAAAGTAGTATTTCTTTGTAGACTTCATCCATGTCTATCGATAGCTGAAGGGAGATATCACAGGATGGAGCCAGGCTCTCACTTATG
>VYZS01097616.1:0-29661 GCA_013400695.1 Neodrepanis coruscans
GGTGGTTAGATAACCCTCTCACCTTTCTCAAACTGAGACCATCAGAATGCAAGTGCTCAATTTTTAAATAAAATTTCTTAGAAAATTGAAAAAGAAAAAAAAAACATTTCAAGGAAATTCGAATAGAGATTATTCTAAGGATTTTTTTTAATTTTTGTCACAGAATTTCAGAAACACCAGACTTGAAGAAAGCACCTTGATCTTAAAAAATCTAATAATTATTTATCATTGATGTACTGTTTTCTTTGGAAAGATAGTATAGGTCTGCTGGTACTGGCACAGCTATTATGTTTTGTCTGGAGAAGAGTGGAGTCACTGATTAGAAGAACAAGAAGGGCTCCAAAAGGGTGGGATAGTGCTAGGTGTTTCTGAGCCCACATCACTGCAATCCCAATCACTGCATTATCATCTCCGATGAATCACTCCTCACTGCATTTTTCTTTGCATTAAACAATGATAAATATCTAAAAATATACCTTGTACTTTACAAGTACTATTTCAACATTGTTGTTTCTATGGAGACAGGATGATAAGCTCATTGAGTTGACTTACTGCCCTTATTTTGTTTTCTTCTCTTTTGCAATACCCCAAATATTTGATAGTTTCCCAGGTAAAGAATTCTACATTCTACATACTTGATTTCACAGATTTCCTTGTAATTTCCGTTTGAAGCAGCTCTTGTTAAAAAGGCATCCAAACTTAAATTAGATTGTGACAGTGAATCTGCCAAAATGCTAGGGAAACAATATTTGATTGTGGTCACTAGTGTCATATTTATTTTCATTTTCCAGCTACAACTGGTTCAAAGTTTGCCTTTTAAACTCTTCTGGACCCACACTTGCTCTTCTCATATTGAACAAGATAACAAATTATGTTCCTGGGGACTGTTTCAGCCAGTTTTCTTTCCCTGTTCTAACCTGAGATCTCATTCCTCTGTTACAGATGTTAAAGATGATGTCTGCATGATTGTGATTGACCTTTGTATTGAAGAAGGGAACAAAATGTTTCAGCTTTTTTAATTCATTTGTCACCTTTTTGTTTTCTTCTTCCTACTTATCTTGTTACAGAATGACTATGACTCACCTGTTTGTTCATCCTGTACAGTGCCCTTTCTTTTCTTGTCCCCACATGCCTGTGCTCTTCTTTCATACTCAACCTTACTACTCTGTCTAATTTCCCCTTTCTTATTGTGACACTCTTAGGTTACTATGATTTTAACTATCAGGACTTCAACTATGCTTTTCACTCTCTCTCCATATTGAGGTGGCCTCTACCCAAGTCCTTACTGTTCAGGAAATTTCTGACTTTCTTATATGCTTTGGGGTTTTTTTTTTGTTGTTTCTTTTTGCTTTGTTTTGTTTGTTTTGGTTTTGATTTTTTGTTGTTGGTTTGTTCTCATTTGGTTTTGTTGTTGGTTATTGTTCTTTTGGGTTTTTTTGTTAGCTTTTTTTTTTTTTTTCGGGGGGTTTTATCTTCCAGTCTCTGAATCTATGAAGTCTGAATTTCACTGTTATTTTTGCTATTCCCTTCACTTCTTCTGTAAAGATCATGAACTTTACAATTTCACAGTCATTGTCATCTAAGTTGCCTACCAACTTCTAATCTCATCTAGTTTTCTTTCTCAAATTCTTCCTTCTCATTGCTCCCAGTACATCCAGAATTTTGACCTTTCTGTATCATGCTATTTTATTTTCCCAGAGACAAAATGGTTGACTAAAAACCTGTCCCTTTGATGAACTGCTTACATAAAGCCTCTTGATAGCTATTCATGGTGATCTGCCTTCTTCTCGTTGTAGTCCCATGCTTGTTCCCCTTCCCATTGCCAGCCCTATTTCATCAGGTTTACATAGTGATTTCAACTCACCTTTCCCCACTTTCCCCACATCAATATTCCTTCTAGTAGTTATTTAGCATATTAACTTCTCCATCAAATCTTTATTTTTGCAGGAAAAAAATGCATTTTTTATCATCTTGCAAGAGTATAATTACTTTCTCTTATACTTGCAGTGTCTATGCATACATAAAATTTTCAGCTAGCTGAACCATCACATACAGGGGCCTTTCAAAGGTGGACTGCATTGTTACCAATACAAAATAGAATGCTCCATTGTGAAAATCAAGGTCTTTATTGTCTGGTCTTACTAATTTTTCACCATACATTACATTTTGGAACACATTTGTACTTTCCTGATCCTTTATCTGTAACTGAAAGGATTATGAGAGCAAATCATAAAGCAAAATTCTTCTGCCTCTTCTTCCTGAGATATTCTTGATCTATTTTGGCTCCTGTCACTATCTCAATGTGGATAAAGAGCATGGGATAGTTAATATATGAGATCACTTTGTCTGACAGACCACTGTCTCAGGTTAGAATCTTTCAGGGAAGATGGGAACCTTCCTGGAGCAGAAAGAAAAACTCCTTCTCCACTTTACTGTAACCTTTGATTCAAGAGGCTTTCAGTCAAAAAATGTAGAAAAAGGCAGCAACAATTATTTACTTTTATCTATCTATCTATCTATCTATCTATCTGTATGTATGTATGTATGTATGTATGTATGTATGTATGTATGTATGTATATATAATAAAAAAAGGAACAAATAGTAGTACAACAGTAGCAAGAAAAATCACCTAAACAAACCCTTCCCCTCCCCCTCGATGTGGTCACATCTTGGGGGGGAATAGGCAGGTCCTGCAGGGACACACTCACAGGGTTCCCTCAATTTTGCTGCTGAGATGGGTTAGTCACTTGTCCCGTAGAGGAACAATGGGAGATGCGGAAAAGAAGATAGGCTGTCAGCAAGCTGGGGCCGGTGCAGACAGGGCTTTCCTCTCTCTCTCCGGGGGCTGCTGCAGGGTTCACCTGGAAATCGGAACCGGCCTGGGTGAGATAGAGGCAGCAGCAAGAGGTGGTCAGGTCCCAAGGCAGCAGTTGGGACTTCTCCACCATTTGCATGGGCAAGAGGGAGAGCATCAGGAAAAACAGCACCAGTGAGGCAGCATGGGGCCCTCTCCCCAGAATTACAAATGAAAACCAGTGAGCTCGGCTGATCCCTCACAGAGTTTTTTTTATTGTCAAAAGGAAGTGGGGGAGGAAAAGGCAAGCATACTCAATCCCTTCCCTGCACATCCTTAGGGCAGGAATCTGCCTCCTAGCAAAGGCCATTAGCTCTCAGGCCAAAAGACAATGAAGTCTTCCACCCCTGCTGAGGAATTTTGTCCTTAGCTTAGCTGAGTTACCTTTTCTCCTTCCTCAGTTTGCCAGCATCATGGTAGTAATGGAAAAATTTCCCAAAAAGGAATCTAACCCATAACAACCACAGAACAAGTTACTCAAATATTTCCCTACCAATTGTGTCAGAATAAGAATAATAACAATAACATGATGAGCATCACTTTTATGTGAAACATGGCTCTTAATTTTGCCTACAGTTCATGGAGTCAACATCAGAGAATTCTAGCATTGCTGTTGATACCAATTCATAAGAAATAGTAGCTTAACATGCTAAAAATTAAGAAAGTGTTTAAAAAAAACCTAGTAGGAGCAGGTGTGAGATCAAAGCCAAATTTGTGCTTGTTCACTTGCTCTCTTATCTCTCTCATTTTTATTTGCCCTGCTTTTTCCCAGGCTCTTTTTTGTCATAACTGCTCACATGGCTCACAATTATGATCTCTTTAGATCCAAAACTTTTCATTCTTATGTGTTCAGTATTTAAAGGGGAAAAAAACCACCACAATCACCACCAGTAATAATACAAATAATAAACAAACCAAAACCAATAATTCAAAAATTCGACCAAAAAACCCCACACAAGCCCTGTTTTCCACTGGAGACATTTACAACTACTGTAATGTAAATAATATGTAGTCCAGACATACAATGAATTGTGGGACTGCCAGTATGTTTTAGGCCCACACACTTGGAAGGAGGTAGAGGGAGCAATAAATGATTAGCAGAGGGGAAAGGAAAGGCTCAGGAGACTCTGTGGTTTCGACTGCCTCCAGTCCTGCTCAGGGCTTCCATTATGCACATGTCAGAATTTGGAAGTTTCTAGACGACAGCCAATAGGGCTGTTTCCACACTCACTAACATTCCATCTTATTGAGCATTTGCATGTTAACAATAAACAACGATGTAGTGAAGAAAGCAACCAAAAACTTTTATTGACCTTAACGATTACCAATAGCACTTGCTGTGTCAGTACCAGGAAAAAAACCCTTGTAGATGTCTGAAGCTCCTCATAGTCACTCGAAGAATGAAGAAAAATATTTATTTGGGCTCTCTGCTTGATTTCGTTCATATCTATGAGCTTGCACACACAAACACTAGACCCAGTTGTGCTATTTTTAAACCTAAAGCAAAATTAATTTTATAGAGTCATCATCTGGAAGAGACTTGAACTCTTTGAGTCAGTAAGAGCACAACAGATTTTTCACAGGATTCTGTAAGTCTCCTTACGCTGGGTTAAACCATCACGTCTGGCAGAAGCTTCTTCTGACTCTAGGACCCACATCCAGGACATGAATATTCATCGTGTTACTCATGCTGCCTTCCTTCTTCTGATGTATTTAACTTCCAGGGAGAGACTCATCAGGAAGACACTCAAGAGCAACTGTGGAGGTTTTTCCACGTTTTACTACTTGGGCTAAGCAGAAAATAATTTTCTCACCCTGTGAAACTTTCCAGTACAAGGGTGTTTCTTTCTTTTTTTTCTTTCTACAACTGGCTTTCTGGGCTGTGACTGCACATTGCTGGGTCATGTCCAGCCTCTCATCCACCAGCACCCCCGAGTCCTTGGCAGGGCTGCGCTCAATCTGTTCATTCCCCAGCCTGGATTGATACCGGGAGTTGCCTTGCCTGAGGTGGAACACCTTGCACTTGATCTTGTTAAACTGCAGGAGATTCCCATGGGCCCACTCCTTGGTTTGTCCTCGTCCCTCTGGATGACATCCCATCCTTCAGATGTGTTAGCCACACCATTCAGCTTGGTGTCATCTGCAGATTTGCTGAGACAAGTTGTTGCTTTCTGAAAGATGCTGAGCAGTTCCCAGTGTTGTCTATTGGAGTTTACAATAAATGGGAGAAAGATGACAACTATTGTCTCCTTCCTGATAACTGAAGGAAATGTGGGATCCCCATTAAACACCCTTTGTGACTTGTAAGCAGGACATAAGGTGGTGGACAAGCTCTGCTTGGTGCATGACCACGACCTAGCAGCACTAACACAACCAGAAGACCTGGCCATCAGCATTAACAAAGTTAGGAAAGGGAGGGCTGTGAGAGGTTGTCAGTTCAACTCTTGACAAGTTTTGAACACTTTAAATTAATAAATAACACCAGTTTTGAAATAAGCAACAAATCTCTAGTATTATTACTAGGCACACAGATAAGAAGAAAATGAAGATGCTACTATAAGAAAAAGGGCCAGTTTTCTCTGACATACAGAAAACCACGTCTAAGACCTTACTTCCTAAAGGAGAAGCTAATAATACTAGGTAAGACAAAAATGATGGGGTGATGAACCTATAAAATATAATATAATGCATGTAACTCCACAAAAAAAAAAAGCAGAAATCTTTACTAGCTTAGTCATTGTCACATTAATGTTTATGATTAAGAGGAGCACTTAGTATTTAAAGCTATTTAGTATTAAAAGATTTCTACAAATAAATCATTCTGTTTAGGAGGATGAGTCTATTTAGCTTAATCTTCCACCAGAAAACACGTATACTATTAATGCCAAAAATAGACTCTCATGCAGATGTTTGACTTAGTCAAATATTTTGTATGACACTGAGACATTTGACATTGAGATATTTGTGTATAACCTGAGCTCTAAAGCACATTTTAATATCTCATTAAAATTTCACTTGGAGAACATATGGCATTTAAAAATTCACTGTTTGAGTTAAAATGAAAATATAATCTTAGACCTAATGAAGCAGAATACACAGGATGAACTTTTTGTAGCTTCCCACAAATTGTCTAGTATTTTTTGGCAGCAATTTTGTGGGACCCGCCACAAGAGATAGATCAAACATACCTTTAAAATATGTAGTCTGATAATAATTATGATTATATGTTAGATAAAACAGATATTCACTGATTGATAACATTAACTAATGGATTATTGATATATGGACACATCTCTAGGAGAAATGGAAATATGCTATACAGGGAGAATTGTTTCCATTCTGGCTGGGACTGACGGGGGGCAAATAAACACTTAACAAGCAATGCAGTTTGAAAAACAAGTTGTATGAATCAGTGTGTGAAACATGAATGTTAGCAATATAGCATTATGCAGTGGCTGAAAGAGAACAAAGAGGTTTTGAAAATGTTGCATTCTATACACTTGGGAAAAGCAAAAGAAATCTTATAATCAACAACAGCTGAACTTCCTGAACTCTTCTGTGAGTCCTGCATCCTGTGTGTATCTGTGTGATAGAAGCCTCCTGAACATTTCAACAACTTGGCTTGACAGTTGGTAAGATTTCCATTACGGATAATGTCCAGACCCTGGCTTGTCCAGACACTTGTCTCAGAATCCCTCTATAGAGGTGTCTTTTTTGCTCTTGATTATAGGGAGAAACTTAAACACTCAGTGTAAAAGAAACAATCAGATTTTAAATGGCTGCAACTAGGAGAAAAAGTGTTGTCATCAGCTTATAAGCATGTGGACCAGGAGTTGAAGTGAACATAGAAGAGTTCAGCCTGCCACATTCTTACCTCTGCTGCTTTAAGAACTCTTTAGGATTGTTCAAGTATGTTCAGCATGCATGTAGCTTAGAAATTTTTATTCCACTTCTGAAATTCTTAATTTTGAACTGCATTTTTTATCTTTCTTTATTTTATTTTTGTACAAATTCTCATTACCTGAAAGAAGTCAAGAGATAATGGAAATGTGTCAAACCATCCCTCTCTCTTCCCACTTGCAAGCAGTGCTTTATTTTGGAGGTAAGTTTGGATGCAAATGCCTGGGCCAGGCTTAGCTATACAGTGATCCCTCAGGTTGAACCTAGGCCAACTGCTTGTGTCTTTTAGTGTAGCTTTAGACCCTTATTTCACAGAATATGGCCTAGTCTCTTGAATTGTTTTTGACTCAGTTTTAGGACTATGGAATTTTGTCCTGTTTCTAAAGGGGAACAATTAGCTACTCTTGTGTACTGGCAGATTAACAAGGTCTCTTTTTCCTAGAAAGTTAGGAAATGCAGAGGATAGCTCAGTGAAACCCTTATGGGACTCGGGATGCTGGAGATGAAGGGGGCAAAAAATGACCATGCTTCCCTTTTTTACTCACTAGGGCCATGCCGTGTTCCTGGAAAGCCATTGCCTTCCATATAAGCCACCACTGACCTTAAGAACAAGTTTTCTTAAGTATTTGCACATAACAATTCAAATGCAAAAATGTCTCATGTCTGTATTATATCCATAATATCCCCACAGAGACTAGATGTTCTTTCTAGATGATGATGATGATGATGATGGCAGCAATGATTGCTAGGTCAATTTCTGGGAGAACTGTTATTGCAAAGCAGACAAGTTCACAATAACAACCCACCCCTCTCTGCCAACACATGTTGAATACACAGTACACCACAGGCTAAATTTATGCTTTCCTCGAGTTCCTTTTTATCTGGTTTTCTTTTCTTCTTTTTTTTTTTTCCCCTTCCCCCAGCTTTAAGCCATTATATGTCTTATTTGCAGTTTTGATCTGTTCTCAAAAGATCTGCCATATGGTTATAGGAATTTACATGTTATTTAGATGGGCCATGTGAAGTTCAGAGCAGCACATTAGTGGCTGAGCATGGGTTGTTCAAAACTCTCAGGCTCTCCAACATGGCATCCACCCCTCCTCCCTTTCACCCACAAGATCAGGCTTAGCTCATATTTCTTTTTAGAAAGCAGAGCTTGAAGCCAGGTATTTTGCCACAAACATTTGCAGGCTTACAATCCAAGCAGTCGTAACTGAATGCTGTCTCTCACATGGAAAACAAATTCTGTACATGCTGTACATTCTTCAGTGCAAAATAAAATCCAGATGGCCTTTATTTTACAAAAGGAGTGGGACAAACAGATGAAGAGACAGAAGTTCTTTCTTATTCACAGTCATCTCTAAACCTTGCTAAAATAAAGAAACCAGCAGAAAGCTCTTGTGACTGGCCAAAGGCAAGCATTTACTGAATTACGAGATAACAATATGAGGAGAAACATGTTCTTTTTTTAAGAATAAAAAGACATTAGCAGATACAAATTGAATTAATATGGGTGTTTATCATCTTGCATTCTGATGAGTCAGTTTTTGAAAGAGAGCTGGACAACCTGGGATATGGAAAAATCAAGTCTAATGAAGAACAGAGGTTGCTGTAACAGAACACAGGAAAAAAAACAACAAAGGGATTTTGAGTGGGAAAAACACACATTTTGTTCTTGATAAAGGCTGGATGGGTTGCTGGTAACTCCAGGGTTATCCAGATCCTTTCTCAATTTTTTTCAAAAGAAAATTCAAACAAGTTTCCCCTAGTTTTGTGTTGGAAATTGTTAACTGATGAACAACTGGTGCCCTCTCCCAGCTGCAGCATACTAAAAACAAGAAGAAATGAAAACTGTTCCTCCATATCAGGTTAAAATTCACTTAAGTTTTTCAGCAAATTCACTCATTCATTTGCATAAATAATGAAGACAGACATTCCTTTTATCATTCATCAATATTACCCAGAGGCCTTTTTTGAAACATGTTTTGAAATGTTTTTATTTATATAACTTTATGGTTGTTGTTTACTCTTATGATGTCCTTCTCTTCCTTCCTGCTTTTCTTTTAAAAAGAGAAAAGTAGCGGAAAAACAAATTAAAAAATAAGCACTTTAGCCAAAGGAACTTTTTGTCTTTCAAATTCATTAAAGATATTAGAAAGATATAAAAAATATGTTAGAAAGATATTAGATGACATTAGATATAATTTCTAAACTATATCCTGCATTATGCTGGGAAGATTTTGATCTAGCTCTATTAACAACTTTGAAGATAAGCCAGGCACTTAATCCTTATAAATTAATTAAGTAAAAGTACTAAAAATTTCATTTAGGTTAGATAGGAGGAGAAAGGAAGGGATCAGTATGTTCCAGTGTGGCAGGGGAATTAAACAAATTAGGAAGCTGTCAGAATTATTGATGGATTGTCTTTAGATGAAAAAGAGATACAAAACAACAAAGAAATAAAAATTTAAAAGAATGTAGTGTAGATTATGTAATACTGACCATATAGAGCCAACAAATAAGAATCTTCTGCACATTTAAATATTTACATACTTTGTAATATTCTGCACAGCAGAATATAGACCAATGAAGTCAAAGAAGGCTAATCACCATTCAATAGAAATGAAATGCTAATACCTGAAATATTAATTAATTGCTAGCATTAATGAGGAGGAAAGATAATGAGACAACATCATATATTTATATCTAGCACAACCTTCTTTCACTGAGTAGTATATACTCAGTGTGACTCATTTCTGGAACACAGGTCAGAACTCCAATCATGAGAAATATGTTATACAATTTAACTTAATTACTGTTCTAAACTCTGATAAATAATTGCTAGTAGTTCTCAGCTGAGTTTAAGATGTGTAGAAACACTAATAACGTAAAATATGAATGATATTTGAAATATTATTAAGAGAAATATTAGTCAAGAACTTCACCCTGGTTCCTCATGAAAAACATATTTCTGCCTTTGCAGTTCTGTGTTGAAATACAGTGCTTTGGCATACCATGTTCTTTTTTGTCCTTTATTACAGATACATGTACATTCTTCCATGACTTTTTTTCTTTTCTTTTTTCTTTTTTTGGTGAAGATTTTTTTTGATCTATACTGTGAAACCATTAGTGACCAAAATGGAGTTACTGGCTGGGTAAATACCTTAGATTTTATAGCAAGATGTAAAACATAAACACCAACTGTTTTCAAAAACAATATTGCAAAAGTGGGCTACTGGATTACTTGTTTTAATAGCAGGACTTTTTAAGCCTCATTTCCATCCTTAATGGGTGTCTTCAGAACTTGGGAAGAACACCAGTTCAGAAACCTGACAGCAAATAAAGCTGGCAGCAAATAACAACAGGCAGTTCTCCAGCTTTGAGATTAACAGTTGTCTGGCCCTAAGATACTGTTGAAACAGTTATATGAGTGTTACAGTGCCAGTGTGCTTGTATCAGCTCAAGACCTATCTATTCTTTGGAGCTTCCATTTTATAGAGGTCCAAGTCATCCCCCAAGGTTCAGGATTCAACAGAAACTTCCAAGTTCTTACTTTGCCTTCTCTTTATCTGAGGAGCCCAGTTCCCAACTAGCTGAACAGTACATTGAGAACATTTTACACTGTGTATCCTTCTGAGAGAATTTTTTTTTCCTTCCATCTTTTCCTCTGAGTTCACAAAGTGTACCACAGTGCCCCAAGTGCTGTAATAAGGGAGAGATGCCCTATTTTTTTTTTAATGATATATTGTTTTAACCCAAAAATTCCTACTTTAAGCAACTGAATCACCACACCCTGAAAAACATCCTACATGAAACTTTGCATGTTGTGGCAATTTCTAAATTCTCCTAACCTATTTTTTTGAGATTTGTGAGGTGATATTGAAAACAAAACTATTCTGTACAAATCCCATGTTTTAGTTTATGTATGCATAGCCTAATATATATACACATATATTTATGGATGTAAGAATAAGAAACACCTACATCCCAGCAGATACATCTCTTAACCTTGGGCTGTTCCACTGATAAGTCATCGGGATTCATGGGACAGCCTGTCATTGTAAGGTGCTGCCTTGGGCTGTTCTACTGTAGCTCAGCTTTTAGAGGTGTCTGCATTCCAGTATTGGGAAGGCAGGACCTACACTGGAAGAGAGCTGTCCAGCAGCAGCCCCATGCAGTCTGAGGATGCTTCTGGATTTTCCCACCAAACTTTTCTGTTTTGTACACTGCTAGTGTGTTGCTGGCTCCACAGCTGTGTCATGGCCCATCTCCATCATACGCTGGAGGTGGAAGCCTGGGATCCCACTGGTAGCTCCAGGGCAGATACGCAAGAGCCAAGGAGGTCAGAGGAGAAGCACCAGTGTTTACTACAGAGCTGAGAGACTTCTTGCCTGAGGGAAACAAGACTGTAGCTAAATGACATCAAACAGAAATAGTTGCTTTTATTTGGGTTAGAGGTTGCCTATCTCTAAATTGGATGCTCTGAAGGAGAAAATCAAAGAGCTGTGAGTCACAGGTTGCAGAGGGAAGGGACGTTGCAAAAAACTGTAATGAATTCCTCCCTACTTCTGACATCTTTCAAACTACTTGTAGTTTGATGAAGACAATGAATGCTGATATTTACATGTCCACATACTTACTTAGCCAATATTAGCAAAGTAGTGCAAACTTAAACTCTTTGAATTGTTTCATTTGCTCAGATCTAAAAGATCATTCAAACAGCATTGAAATTATCTGATTTCATACCCTTTAATGAGTTTGCCAGCAATGTGCTCTCAGAGACCTGTCATATGCACTCAGCATTGTACTAGGAATGACTAAGTAAGCTTCCACTTGAGGCAAGACCTCTAAAACAAAAAAGAATTGGACAACACGATCTATAAACTTTGAACTATGCAGGCAGTTCTTATACAAGTTGTTGAAGCTATGTTACTCATAAAAACTAACAACCTTAATATTCAACTGCATTTGCTCAATTTTTTTTATTTATGTAGTTTTATTAAAATTCTTTTTCTTACAATTCAGAAAAAGCAAAGGTTACAGCAATATAAGTACAGTTGGAGCAAATGTGTTTTATGTAAGCCAGAAAGTGATTTGTATTTTGAGTAAGTAGTTGTGTATTTGTTGGCTTTTTTGTGTATAATTATATTACACATTCTATTCTCATGTATCCAAATTCTATGTTTCCAGTAACATTGCTCATTCATATTCCATACAAGTCCAGCTATTTCTGCTACAGTTTTTTTTTTGTTGAACATAGTATACCAGACAAGGACGCACAATTGATTTATACAGTAGTATTACTCATTTGATAAAGTTTCTGTACCTTTGTTTGCAAGTTGTTTGTTTTTATTAATGAAGTTATGTCTTCAACACACATTATTTACTGGAGAATCCATTCTGGCTGATAACTTCATGGATGAACAAAATTATTTTGTTTTTTTGATGTTTGTATGAATACTTCTCAGCATTTCCTTTTCAATTTCCTGTTTATTAATTCTGGAAAAGTAGTTTGATAATAACACATTTGGCAACAATATTAGACTTGTCTAGCATTCTACAAAGAAATTTATGTTGTTTGCCAAAGGTATTATTTAGCGTCACAGGGAGAGGCTGTTCCATAGATTTTTTTTTTTTTGGTTAGGTTTTATTTCAGTGACTAATTATGTCCTAAGGAGCCAGGCAACAGTTTAAGAACTTTGTCCCCTGAAGTTTTGTTATTAAATTCATGTAAAAAAACACAATGAGTTTTTTAAGACTCTCAAAGTCTCCTATTTTAAGTGGAATAAGTTTGCGGCTTTTTAATTTTTTTTTTTTAATTAACTTTACTTCAGTAAGCAACAGATGAGGCCTTGAAACAGAAATTGTGACATGCAATGAAAATCTTTATTTTTATATTTAAATATTCCATTAGAAAGCAGAGAGCTAAGAGGATTGTTTAAGTCTTTTTCTATCATCTCCAATGTAAGTGGAACCTAGTTGTGCAGGTGGCAAATGGAAAGACTCTTTTTACCATGTTGTTAGGTCTTAACTGTATGCTATTTTTCAAAAAAACACGATGAAGGGGCCAAAAGATGATAGTCTTCTGAGGAGAATCATCTGAGAAAGCAGTTGTCTTATTCTATGTAAATCACTTCTGATCTCTGTGTAATGACTGTCCTTTCTATCTATGGTCTACTTTAGTTAGACTGTAAGCTTTTGTAGGAAATGAAATGGGACTCACTTCATCACACATTAACATTCTAAAAGTGAGAAATCTCATTTCAGTCAGTTTTCCAGGCTCCCTGTACACTTAAGACAGAAAGCGAGACTTACAGAGGATGATTCATCTTCCTTGTCTAAGAATGGAATAATAATTGCTTTCTGGACAATATTCTCACTACCTCTTCATGATGACAGCACTTTAAATCAAATATTAAATTATAGACAGGTTAAGTTAGGTGAGATGACTCAAGCCCTTTTGTACATTGTCTCACATATTATTTCAGTTGTGATTTAGGGATATGATATTAATAGAAAGAAATAAAAATATATTGGCTAAATGGAGGCCTGATGTAGTTTTACAGTTTTATGGTGACAAGCTCATAGAGATGTTAAGTTTTCAAGGGAGTCCTACAGCCTGCATTAGGCAGATATGAAGCCAGATAACTGCAATATTTACTTCTGCCCTTCTTTAAATATTATGTGGAGTAGAGAGGTGGTGAATATGGACAATACTAACTTACTCTAACACACTAAGGATGTTTTGTGATTAAATATCTCAAGGGCCCCTGAATGAAACACTAATGACTTTTGTGAACTTTATAAACAATATGCCTTTTTAGGAGCAGCAAAGGACCTCTGCTGACCTTTCTCCTCAGCAGGTGTTAGCTCACCTTGGTGTTTAGGCCAACTCCCAGGCCACTCCCTCATCCCTTCTTATACCACAAGGCTTCAAAAAGAAAGAACTGAAGGATAGGTCTATTTCCTCTCATGCTAACTCAAAACTGACTTTGTTACAAAAATGCTTCATCTAAATCAGTTTTATAGCCCATTAGTGCCATTCTTAAACTGAAGAAAGCCTAGATCAAAAATCTAGCCTGTAATTCCAGACATGTTTTATAACACTGTATCAAAATGGAGGCTGTTCATTCAACTCCTAAATTCTTCAACTTCTCAGTGTCTCACCAGAGCTTTCTAACCCAAGGAGATGGATCTTCAGTTCACATTTCCCACAGCTCACATCCCTAGAATTTGGCACAGAACTCAGTCATTGATAGAATTACCACAAGAAATTTATTTTAGAGAATAGGTAAATTTCAGGCGTAGAATTCTAGGTGCCTAAAAACTGTTCAGTTCAAAACAGAAGGGTCTCCTACAGTGCCTTCTGTATGGACATCATCTTCTCTGCCGAAGTGTTTTCCCTTGCAAATGATTTTATTCTAACCTCACCTGTGCTGGACAACATGGAACAGTGAGACATGTGGAGGAACTGCATGATTTTCACCCCTCCTTAATCAATCCTTCTCTGGGCCAATCTTTCACATCTCACTGTACCAAATACATGTTCTGGGGAGGTTTCTAAAAGTTTTGGGGTATGTCTTACTCCACTTATTTACCTACACACATGGGTAGAGTATGCGACTGTATAAGTCTTGGTACCTAACGTTGCAAATTGCCTTTAAAGTGAATCCAGAAAAACAATTGAAAGATGTCATGTTTAACACTTCTGCATAGCAGTCTGAGAATCCCTGAACACTTCTGTCAGCAGTTGTCTTATCAGATATATTCAGCTATTACAGGATTTTTTTTTCTCTTAGGAAAAAAATCCATCTTGTGAAATAATTGTCAAGTGTTTGTGGAAAAAAAAAAAAAGAAAAATTAAAATTAAATATTCATGACTCATATGTTAAAATTCACATTTTTCTGTGGTCTGTGAATGTTGATTTCTGAATCACGTATGGCAGCAAATGGGAAGAAGAGCTCAGCTGCAGAGGATATGTTACAAAAATCTGATGGAGCAGTTCTACCTTTGTTCCTCCTTATATCATTCTGCTAAGGTGGGCTGCCTTCTTTTCTGTCTCCTCTGCCCTGTAGTACATAACCTCATTTTACAGGATGTATTTCACCATTCCTGGCATATGGGAAGCTCCTTAGTTGAGAACATCTCCCTTTTCGAAATGTTTTGAATTGGTTAATTATTTTCTAAAGTATCTCAAGCACATTCTAATTCACAGTTAAATAATTTCAAATACGTGCATTATGGTGTATTCTTTCACTTGCCTACAACAGGACGAAATAAGAAGTGAAATACCTCATTAAACTGCAATTCAGTATGGATTTTGAGCCCAAGAAAAACAGAGTTTTCAAGACAACAGCAACTTGTTGAAAGTGAGGATGTTTCCCCAACATATTTTCCTTCAGCACAGTAACTCAGATGTCATAAAAGTATATGTGTTCTAACTGGTAATATTCAAAACTTTTAAATTTTAGTTTATCTACCTAAAAACAAATTCTGATTTGTCTACATCATAAAAGCTCCATGAAAGAAAACTCACAAGTGTATCCCTCAGGTAGGTCACAGAAACTTAAGCTTCTACTTACAAGACCTATATTTGTGTAATTCTATCTCTGAGATTACACTGACTGTCAAAGCTGGTCTCTGGACACCTATTTATTCTTTGTATATCACAGCACATTTTTTTTAAGTGAGAAAAAACACCACAAGGTGTAAAAGCTATGATATTCAAATATATTCTGTGAATTTACATATATAGGGACAGACTTTTCTCTTTCATGTTCTGTCTCTTCTGCTAAATTCTAATATTCATATTTATGTATGTTACTTTAATAAATTAATTTTTTGTTTTTACTTAAATAATAGAGTCAAGTCTTTATTTAAATTTTTTCATGTACTTTTTAGATTTGAGTATGCAGAGTACACAACAAATACACAACTATTTTCAGGTAAACTGACTCACCCATTGCCAAATCATGCATATATAGATGCTATCAGAAGATACTCTTTCTGTTTCTAAACTAATTTCCATTTTGATTAAATTGATAAAGCTCTAGCAAGTCAGCAGAGTAATGATAAGTAATGCCAGAAGGATCTAGCTAGAGCGTAAAGATTACTTCCAGTGTCAAAAGAGCTCATTATCATTTGAAAGATAGATTTTTGGGAAGATAAAAAGTATCAAGACCAAACCCACTTCAGCTTTCCTTAACTAAGAATCTACCCCTAGTAATTTGAAGATACAGACTGCAAAGGCTATCTGCTAGTCCTTGAAAGTAGAATAGTATGATTTCGTACTGATTAGGTATCCAACATTGATCCTTATGCTCTTTAGAAGTGCTGTTAGTGCGTGAGTAGTTTTGGAGGATTGAATCAAAGTCATACTCTAATTCTACATAGCAGGGACTCCCTCTTGGCCACTTTTGTTTTCTGTAGTAACCCATTTCCTTAGCCAAATGTTTTGTTTTAATACTGATCACCAAGATAAAACTGCATGGCCTCAATAAGACCTGAATTACAAAGCCCTCTGTATTCTTACCTGAACCTTGATACTGACTTTGTGCTTTTTCATAGGTGTCATGTCTATTAAATTTTTTTTTCTTTCTCCCCGCTGACACAAGATCTGCTTTATTCATGTCAAGCCCTGCTTCTGTCAGGGAATTAGGACTTTATTGTGCCCTGTTTTTGCCTAAAACAGACCTCAAGACCTTTAGCCACTCGGCCCTTGAGCAGAATCCAGCCTGCCTGTAGAAAAGCCAGAATGTCTCAAGGAGGAATCCACAATGTCCATAAGACAGACTGCGAGTAAGAAATTCTGAGGACAGGGACAAATCTTGAATTTATTTTGCATTTTCTGAAATATGCCTACGTCCTCTTGAGATTCTGATTTAGAGATATGAATAGCCTGAGTCATTACTTGAGGATTAAGATAGGAAGGAGTATGTCTGCTGACTCAGATGACTAAACATCTGAGCTTTTTCAGCACTGGCAGGAATGTGTACAGAACTCTTAGTAATAGAAGTATAGATACTTTCAAAGTACATTAATGGTGCAGACTTCCTAGATGTGGATATTTAAGTGTTATGAAAACCAGCAGTAACTTACTTAAGAACTTTGATTTTGATCCTAGATTTAAGTTCTTAGGTGTTCTGTGTCACTTGTCTCATGTGACTGGTCATAAAAACATTGTGACCCTTTGTGTTTAAGAAGATATGTTGCTCCTTTCTGTACAACTGTGAGTCTGAATCCAGAGGTGCTGATGGCCACTAGCCATACATAGCATGACTAGTCTCAGAGGATTTACCATAATGAAAACAATAACTGTAGCTCTTGTTCCATACTGTAGTGCATGTAATATTTGCACTTCAGCATTTTTGAGTATATTATCCACTGCACCCTTTTTAGTTCTGCTTTTTGGTACTTTTTTTGGGTATGGTTCTTCCCCTCCCTCCCCCCCTCCTTCCCCCCTATTCCTGCTCCGTGTGTGATCTTTTAGCTGCTGGCCATTTTTTTTTGGTCATGTTATTTTGAAGAACTTGTTAACAAAGAACAAAAATGTGCTATAACTGGAGACCATAGCTGCAGACCTTCTGGCTCTGTGATTAACAGAATAATGATCTGCTTTGTTGATGTCACTCTAGAAAAAATACTTAATTCACCATCATGCCTGCAAATCCAGTGTGCACATCTGTCTATATAGACAATCGTGCACCTCTTGCATATATGGAGTAGAATACATTACCCAGGAACAGATTGCTGCTTGTTTGTATGGTTTTTATAGGACAGCAATAATTCAGCAGTATCTAGCAGAAGATTTTACCTTTTTTGCTTAACAAAATGGCTGCAAGGTTTCTGAATGTTTTTATGAAACCAAAAAAATTCACGAAAATGTTTGTCTTACTGGCTTTTAAGTTAGCTATGTTGCAAATCTCTTGATATAGCTATAGAATAATCACTACCCTATTTTTTGTTTGTAAGGCTTTTTGGTTTTGCTTTGCTAAATGACAATAGTTAAGACTAGGACATGAACAGACATTACAGTTTTGCTATTTAATCCATCAAAATCCAAATGATCAACAACATCATATTTTAAAGCCACTTATATGATGCATTTTTACACCTTTTTCTTTGGTTATCTTGCTATTACTTTTTTTATTGTTATGGAGTAGAATAAGTCTCAGTTTTTAAAATGTATTGTTTTTCCCTTTTCCCCTTTTTCCATGGGGAACACGGGGTTGTTTCTTCTGGGGGGAGGGGAAGGAGATGGGGTGTTGTTTTTTTCAGAGGTTTTAGGGAGAGGGTGGAGCAGGGAGAAGGGTTGTTTTCAAACTTGTGTTCTGTGTTTTATAAGAAAACAAGGCGGACAGATGTCAGTGCCTTGTGAATGCAGACTAGGCCCAGGGAAAGACACGAGCTGGTCCCCTGCGGTTTCCTGCGGCTCTGTGGATGTGCGGGGCAGCTGTGGAGCTGCACCATGTGGTCTCTGGTCCCCCATGGCTCCTCTGCTGGTGTGTGTGGAGAGGATGGTTTGCTCGGCCAGTGTGGGAGCAGTGCAGGCGCCGCACGTGCCCTGTCCCACGGTGGAACTGTGGCCGGACCTCTGCAGCACAGCAGCGGCTGGCCCTGAAGCAGCGGGCAGTAGCTGCCCACAGCTGCTGGTGCCAGGCTGAGCAGTGGCAGGTGTGGCTGGCTCTCCCCACCACCCACACGAGATCTGTGCTGCTGGCTAAGGACACGTGCAGCGCGTCAGCTCCTGCTGGCCCCGCGTGTGTGTGTGGCGGGTCCTGCTGCCAGTGAGCATGAATGCGGCACTGGCTGGAGATGCCGGCGGCCCTTGTGGCCCATGGGGCTGCCCCCTTGGTGACTGTGCTGGGGGCTGGGAGTGGCCCTGGGGCCCTCGGCCCACGCCACGGTGCTGAGGGGCAGAAATGGTGGCCCCTCGGCAGGCCCCAACCACAAGGCATTTTGGCAGGAAACCTTGCCATATTGCCTTGTGGTGAGGTCTTGGGGAAGGGGAGGTGCCCAGCACCATTAGCCAATCCAGAGGCAACCTGCGCTGAGGGGGTGCCCCAAAATCACGTGAGAACAGGCATCCTATAAAACCTTCAAGCCCCGAAGTTCTCTCTCTCTTTGAGCTCAGCTGTCGTTGAAGCTGCATCTTGGTATCTCCTCTGCTCTCTCGGCCTTTTCCCATGACTCAAGCAGCATCGCAGCTGAATTAGCAGTGGAGGCAGCACAGGGCTGAGGACCATGCCATTCACCAGCTGTGGTATTCTCTCCCCTGGGACCCTGGGGTTTCTTTCACTTTTCTATCTTCCAGGAACCCTGGAGTGGAATTCGGTGCCATTCCACAGGCTGGCCTCCTTCCTCCCTTGCTCCACCAGCCTAGCAGCCATCTCGGAGGAGCACAGTCTGTCCCTCACATTTTTATTGTCGGGTTTTTGTTCTTTGTAAAATAAATCATGTTGGTTGTTGATTCTATTGCAATCTCTTGTCATTTGTAATGCCCCTTAGTGTCCAAACCAGGACATTATTTTAAAAAATGGTAATAATTTTTTATTTGGAACACCATCTCACATTTTGTAAAGTATGATAAAAGGAAATCTCTCTATCCACCCTTAAAGTATAATATAATAACTCGATATGAACGAAAACAGTTGCTAAAAGGCCTGTTCCATAGGTAGGGTGGAGAATGAGAAACCTAAAGGAAAAGATATAGGAGAAGTCAAAGTGTCACTGCCAGAGCTAGACCTAGGGCTGGAACTGCTCTCCCTGCTCACAAGGAGTCAGGTTACATGTGCAAAGGAGCACAACAGAACCTAAAAGGGATTATTTATGCCACTTTAAATATATATTCATCCTTTCTGCATATTCAGATAGAAATGAAGAGAACCTTGTGGTATCATGTTATCCATTAAAGATGGAGGTTCTTGTCACAGAGATAACTCTCTCCATCAGCATAACATTAGACCTCCTTCTGCAGAGTACAGATTGCATTCTCTTAGCAGACGACCAGATTAGTCCCATGATGGGAACTGTGTACTCAGATTTGCACAGTGACCCATCTAGAAGCTGCTAAAAATACATGATTTTTACATGGATTCTGCCAGCGTGCTGAAAGAACTATAAGGCCAAGAAGTTCTGGACTTAGCTTTACATACATATCAGAAAATGGAAAATCCATTGCATGCTCCGGGTCATGTGAGCATATCTAACTGAAAGAATGCTTGACAACAGTGGAAACCAATCCTGCACATCAGATATCCTTCTCATTTCGCACACAAAGAGACATCATTTCTCATGCTGTCACAAGGGCTGCTTGCTGTTATTGGAAACTGTTTCCTCTAGACTGCTTTCAGTTTTGCAAAGGGCTGGGGGAGACAGATGGGTATTTCCCTTTCATACTAACTGCAGGCTCAAGATGCACCCAGGTAGGTAATGTGATTAATAATTCAAAGCTATGTTACCAAGTGACACAGTATCTGTCTCTACATGCCCAATTCTGCCCCAGGGTTCAGCAAAAGATGTGCACTCTTTAGCTTGCTCAGCTACTGTTAACATTTTTCACTTCTCTATTTTGAGTTGCCTGCCAGTAAAACTTGGGAAAGCCTTTCTTCATTTCCATGTTGATTTTTTTTGGTTTTGTGTCTGTTCCCTGATGGGGGTGAGGGAGGGTGTGTGTGTTTTTTTGGTTGGTTGGTTCTGTTTGCTTTTCTCTTAAACACTTGTTTTACGAAACTCAGACAGCAGATATTTTTCTTCAAACCTGTTTCAGTTAACAAGGCTGTATTCAGAACACAGAACAAGTTAAAACATGTTAGCTTTCAGGTCCTAGGCAAACGTAAAATCTTACCCCCCAATGACAACAGTTGAAACAGTTACAGGGAAGCAGAATATGTATAAAATGTAACATGATGGCCATTCTCAGAGTTGCCAATTCTGATTCTGTGTTCTTCATGTGTTGTTTTGCTACTGAGCATGGAGTGGACGAAAAAAAATTATCTTAAGGTCAGAAGACTTCCCTGACCATTGTATTTAAGCATTCTTCAGGACAACTACCAGCTTTCAAAAGAGGGTTTATGGACATGTGTCAGAAATATGACCATGTGTAGGTGTCATGGGATGGGGGGCTGGAGAAGAAAACAAAAAAACAATTTCCTCTTTGTTTCCCAGCTCTGGGACTGTTGAGGGGGGTGGGGCAAGACCCAGCACCGGGCCATGCCCAATTCAGGTCTCTAGGTTTGGGGGATGGATGGGATTCTGGGTAGACCTGCCCTGTCCAGTATTCGCCAGTGCGGAGTGGCAAAAGTCTCCCCTGCACCCCAGACACAGCAAGAAAGGTGTCTCCCCTCCCTGCAGCAGGGCCTGTTGGGCTGGGCTGGGGACAAACTGTTGCACCTTCTTTTCCTCAATTATCCATCAACCTTTCTGGTCGGGAGACATCAGGAAGAAGGGCAGGAATTTCCTGACTCCACTCAAAACTCTGGGAAAGAGAAACAGAGACTATTAAAGGACCTATAGAGCCACAATTTTAGGCAGTGCGACATTGGCGTGTGGCAGGGAAGGACCTCGGTGTGGCTTGGAAAGGGACTCCAGTGAAATCCTGTGGCCCTTGCCTGCCCCTGCCAGCCTCTGACATCACCCACTCACCATATGCAGACACTTAGACCGACTGGGAAGGACACTACAGATGCTGTCGCTGCCTGGCTCACCATGGGCCCTGTGCCAGAGCTCCTGGTTCATGTTCCTCCCCGTCTAAACCTCCTCCCTGTGCCTGGTTGTCTTCAGTCCCTCTCAATCCCGGGAAAGGGTGCTGAGGGGCCACCTTGCACCATGGAGAGTTCTCCTTGGGTTCAACCACCACCATCTTGTTTGCACATGCCCGCCTCATCTCTGGGAGCTCCCCCCACCAATGCACAGCTCCTCTTGCCAGCTGGAAGGTGCAACTGCAGCTCCTGTGCTCCCGAGCCCCATGGACTGCCCAGAGGTGTGAGCGTCACTGCAGCTGCTGCACTTCCAGCACCTGACATCTGCCCAGCACCTGGGAGCACATGAGGGAAAGAGGGACAATTGTTATTTTCAAAGACAATTATTATTTTGTGGGGATTTTTCTGGTTCATTACTTCCACACCAAACACATATCAGTTCACTCATACACATATCCATACATGCATCCATACCCACATATTCAATAAGAATTGTTGCTTTTTCTCTATATATCTCATGTCCATTGTTATCACCCCCTACTGTCCAAAACGAGGACAATAGGTGAAATGTAAAGGAGGTAGGTGAGAAAGATGGATTCTTTTGACTTTTGTCTCTATTTTTCATAATCTAGGATTCCTCAAAGAAGACAAAAACTGTTTTTACATCTTTCTATTTAAATGACCTGAGAAGCCACAATAAGAATTTCCCTTTGAGGATGAAGCACATAGTCACAATTTTATTTGTGGTGACAATTTTAGATTTTAAACAACTTGCAAACTGTGCACAAAATAAGCAGAAATACTTTCAATTTATTGAACGAACCTTCCCACATTGGGTACTAAGACTTTTATAGTTTGGTTTTGGTAAGCATATTCTGGCTCAGTTAAGCTTAATTTTTCACATAGGCAGTTTATCTGACATTTTTGTTTATTTAACATTGTTTTCTTTGCTCAAATAAACAAAGAAGTTGCAAGGCACACTTACTACTGCATTTCAAATAATCAGGATATCAAGTTTTCTTAATTTTCATAATGGTTCAACTATTGAACAAATCTTAAGATTACATTTCATACAAATATCAAATTATATGACAAATGCTTCTTGCTATATGCATCACTTTATGTTTGCATGCATGCTAGAAATGATGTGCTAACTTTTCATGTTAGAAGTTGCTGGAGAATTTTTTTAAAATAGCAGGCATTTGCACAATCCAGTTTTCTGATGAGAGAGGTATGCAGCAAGGTATGCAAAGACAATTCGGCCTAGCTTTCTGGTGAGAAAAGCATGCTGTACGGCCTAGCTTTCTTGTGAGAAAGGTATGCATGTAAGCACAATTTGACCTTGGTGCAAGGAGGGGAAAAGTTAAACAAGAGAAGAAAACAAGTCCAGAACTGGAGGTGGAACAGACCAACCACAGGCCGCTGTGTGATGAAGAGTGCATAACCAATTAGAATGTATAGACAGTGTATTCATAAGCTTAACTAGCCTATAATAATAGAGTAAGAAGTGTGTGCCAATAGTAATAGAGTTAGAGGCATGTGGACAACTAAAAACAGTACAAAATATGTCTGATGCTCTCAGTAAATGCTTCACTGGATCGCACTGGTTGTGGCATGATGACCCGAGAAAATCCCCCACAAGAAGTTTTTGGGAATGTGCCTAAAAGCCCAAATATTTCTTTTGGTTTTTTTTTCAAGTGCCTGAAAAAACACAGCCATGTTTTTGGAAATGGAAATTTCACATTCTTTTGATTTTTCTTTTAAACAATCTGAAGTGAAATATTCTAGTCCTAGGATCATGCTCATGAATTTCTTCATGAAGTGCTTTTTGTTACACCTGAATATTTCTAGAATTCTGATATTGTATGCTGATGCCATTTCACTATTTCTTCCCAGTCACAGGTACCTCCCCATCTCCCTCAATATTGCTCTGTTTACTTATTTCAGCAAAACATCTTGTCTTAATGAGGTGGCATGGCATTTCCAGTGGAATCTGTCCCCCTTTCCCTCTCCATTCATCATGGTACAAAATTATTTTTTACCTCTCTGACTGTAATATTAGTATTTTTTCCTGACTGAATACCTGCTTCAGGTATGAGTAAGCAGGCAAGCCTGTCATGTAGCTTCCTTCCCTTCAAATCTTAGCACAGCTCAGTGACAAATTTCAGGTTATGCCAAAGCTTCCACAGCTTATAGCAAAAGGCCTTGCTTCAGCTACATTCCCATCCCAGGGCTGCTAATGAGCTTTTGAGAGATGATGAACAGAGATTTGTTTTGTTAAATTTAAAATAGTAAATCTCATCTATAGTATCTGTAGAAGATACTAAAGGATCTTCACCACCCTAAATCATTATGATTATAGTCACCCTAAGTACATTATGATCAAGTTACAAGACTTTTCACACGTTTGTCTAAAATAAAAATTGTGAAATTCACTTTAAGAAAACTTATAGAGGCCAGATTTCAAAGGGACTTGAGCATTGTTGAAAACAGGCACAGGTTCAGTAGTTCAAATAGGAGTCTACAGCCAGCTGATATCCTTCAAAATTGTAGCCTGGAAAATTAAATTCATATTTGCCGTACAGGGATTGAACTTGTGAGATGATTTGTCATATGGTGAATATGTAAATAATTGTTTTAATTTCCATTTTCTGCTGCCAGTTGACAATGCAGTTTATAGATTCTTCAGACTTTTTTTGCCACTCATAATTGAGCAACTTCAGCCTATATGCTAATATAGACTCAAATTTCAGTCAGCAGAAGAAGGCAGAGATGAACAATATGGGAGTCATAGAATGCAGGCAGATTCCTGGTGAAAAAAAAAATAAAATTTTCTGGTTAGGAAAAATTTCAGCAGAGTAATATTGTTGCCTGAAGGCAAGATAAAAAAATTGAGACAACTGGCAATGAAGGGAGGGTAATGTCTAGCTATCCAAAAGAGAACAATCGTAACAATCTCTCCATTTTTATAAGCTTCAGAGTGCCCACCCATCACACTATCCAACTAAAGTCCGTCTTACTACTATGTCCCTTAAGCATCCAACAGAATCATCCCTTGCTACCTATCTCTACCCTAGTCCAGCCCCTGTTAGGCCTGGAAGCCTAACTCTATGTCTTGACTTACTACCCCACTTATCTATAGAGAAGAATGCAAACGTGAAACACAGACTGTTCTTGGCCCTCAATATTCCAAGTTATCCAGCTACCTAGCTAAAGTGAATTCCTCAAAATATTAAGCATACCCCCTAAGGCATCAATATAAGCCCAGTTTTCTTATGGCAAAACAGTCTGAAGTTGGCTTTTTGTCTCCTCTGTTGTCAAATGCTCACATATCTCATGTATATTGGCTGCTTTTAAAACCCTGTAACAAAAGAAAATAATGATCCTAGTAAGAATGAATAGTTTACTTGCTGTAGTTTTCAGCTTTCTTTAACATAAAAGAAAATGACAACTTTCGACATCCTGGAAATATGTTGTCTTATTACAGGATTGTGCATATGTTTTGAGAACAACTTACTCATTAGTGGTAAATGTGAATGACATCACTAAAACAAAGATTTTTTTTCACCAAATTTAATCAATAAAATGCTTCATTCTCATCTTTATTTCTGAAGCTAAATATCTGTTTTATTACAGTAATCATGAGGATTTCAGAGTATAAGCAAGACAAAGTTTATAAACACAAATAATATTTACTGCTAGGTCAACTGGTACAGTTTTAAAGAAATAAAACCAGACAAGCCAAATCTTGAAACATGTATTTTTTTCCATATATATTGTCTCACCTACTTGGAGATCCTTCTTGCAAACATGGCATAATGAAATATTTTATCTGTGAAGAGGACTGGTAGTCACAAACTTCTTTTCTAGTACTTTCTAAGAGCCTATTATTAGCAAAGAAAAAAACAGGAAACAGATACTGGAGGGAAACTAACTCATCATCTAATAGAAAATGATAATTTAATCTAAACTTTGAAGTTAATTTCAGTTTCCCGTCTACTATATCAGCCTTTAAAATCAGAAACCAGAAAATCCTGAGGTTTTCTAACTCCTTTATTATCATGCAAACCAATGATCTATTATTCCAATCTATTTGATTAGTAGCACAAACAAATTCAACTTGTACTTGAAGAACAAGTGCAACCTGTACTTGCTTTAAGGAATAAACAATCAAACATTTATGAACCATGTAAATTATCCTTAAATGACTGCAAAACTGTAGAACAGTTTTATGTAGCATCTTATTAAAATTCTGTTAAGTGAGTACAAAGTTGGTTGGCTTAATGCGTGTTTATATATTTTTAAGCAAGATACATATTGTATGAAGTAAGGAACTTTGGGAATTTTCTTAAATTGATGTATCTTCATCCATCTTTGTCNTACTATTATTATTATTACTATTACTATTACTATTATTATTATTTATGGGTAGACTAGCGGCTGCTACACCCTGATCTTTTACCAAGCTAGCAAAAGGGAGACCTTTTATGGAATTTAAGCCTAAACAAGGCAGAGTTCTAATCTTTAGTCCCATTCATCATCTCTACCTGGAATTGGATTAGAAAGGTTCTTGAAGCCTTGCTAGAACACAGGTAGGTGGTAAAGAGAAAAGAATGGCTGTGGAAGGGTAAGAAAAGCATAATTAAGAGATATGAGCCTTGGTGGTGTGAGAAATTAAGTTCTATCAGAACGGTTGTTAAATTAGGAAATACAATACCAAAGAACAAGTTTTTCAAGTCCTCTGGCTGATGCATAACCATGCCACAGTTTTTACCATTGGCTGAGAAATAAACCAGCCAAGTTACTTGAACTTCCTCCTCTCCAGAGTTACGTTGGGAAGTGAGGTGTTTGTACTCTTTCCTTCCATGCATAAGGTGATCCAGAAGCCTTCCTCAAAATGTCCTTGGCTTTTCTGCGTGAGATCAGTAGAACTATGATTGCTAATGTGAAAGAAGCAGAGGCAAGTCCAGGCTCCCCGTGGCCCAGTGGGACCAGGTCTTTAAGGAAAGCAAAAGGTGCTGTTCTGTGTTTGTATTTGAGTATTGCCCATTTCAGTTTGCAGGGGCACTACTACCCTCATCTCAGCCAAACTGGATTTTTAAGAGAAGGAGAGTGGGACAGCACGTTTGGATTAATTATTTTAACAGTAATTTTCCATTTTTCCACTGAAAAGAGGGTTCCCTCCAAATTCCTGTCCAGCAGCTCAAGGACTAAATTTAGTCTAACCTTCTTCTTTCAAGAAGTTTTGATAGCATGTGCTCTGTTCTGTGTTCATGCACAGTTGCACCTGTGGAAACCAACCATTAGTTCTTTCAGTTTTATTAGAATAACCAGAAATACAGAAAAATGATAATTTCTAACATCATCATCTAGTTGTAGGAGTGTAACAGCAAGAAAAAAGAAAATGCAGTTCAGGGAAAAAGAAGACATATGGTGGAAAATTATATATATCACTGAAAATAATCACTATGCCACCCGATAAAAAAAGTAATTATATATCTTTGTGCTTCACCTTCCATTATTCGGTCATTTGAAGGATTTCATATCCTGCAATTGTGTTTATTTCCATGTTCTAGCTAGACAAAAAGTTTCTTTTCCCTGTCTCAGGCATCTTAGCATGACTTGGCAGTACTGCATTATCTTGGTTTTGTCTTCTATGAGGATTCTAGCATCTCTCAGCTTTCTCAATGATGCTCCAGCTGCATGCTGGCTAGAATATAAAGTTCAGTTTTTGCCTTGAAGGCAAACATGCACTTCTCTTTGGGCATCTCCATGGTGGAATTTGTCTGTCATTGAGACATTAGATGTAGAAGATTTAAAACCTTCCCATCAGCTATTTGATGTGCACATACAAATCACACTAAAAGGACAGCTTGCTTATGCATGGGAACACATGCTGTTTAATAGAAATCAACTTTATGAGAAATAGTGATTCGACTTAGA
The DNA here is from genome assembly GCA_013400695.1 of Neodrepanis coruscans. Lineage (NCBI taxonomy): Eukaryota > Metazoa > Chordata > Aves > Passeriformes > Philepittidae > Neodrepanis > Neodrepanis coruscans. Next base: position 27,399 of record VYZS01097616.1, read on the forward strand.
AACTTCACATGAATTTAATTTTATTTGTGGGAAAAAAGTGACCACACAATAAATAAAGAAGTAAATTTTAACTGAGGCCAATCACACAGTTTTGTGTTCTTCTGAAAAGCTTCTTTTAGAAAACATCCCCCAAGGAAGCTTTATCAGTGTCACTGGAACTTCTCTGTCTTACTGCAGATGAGGATTTGATCCTGTTATTTCAACAACCGTACAAGAGTTCCTGATGCCATTTGGTGTGACATAAGCCAATGATCTGGTCTCAGTTTTGTCTGATTAAAATATGTAAAGCAGTGGTCATGAAAACAGTAAGTAAAGACAAAGCAGTTTTGTCCTGAAGTTGCTTAATGGAGGCAGGACTGAATGAACAGTAGCATTGGTTTTTAGTGACCTTTCATAAAGAAAAGGCTGTCTGTCTATCATTATGCAAATTGAAGAACATCTGTTCAGTGAAACCCTGTAATAATGCCTGAGGTTTGCATCGTACAGGAATAAAAACTGTTTTGACAAAGGCCACAGAGTATGTTTGCATTAGCCAGACAGCTCCTTTTTCTAGTCCAAGCCTATCTCAAGAGTAGGGTGGGGTAGACCTTCAGCTGGACTAAACTGTCATGGCTCACTGGGACTGGTTTCTCAGAATGCTTTTTATTTGGTGAATAATGTTGAAATCAAAGAGGTAAAGAAGACTTACATTATCAGAGCATTAGTATTTCATTACAATGGCAGCAACTGACATGCAATGCAAAGTGAAGTGTTTTTTGCAGCCTTCATATGCAAGTGAGGCAGTGAGTACTGTTTTAAGAAGTCTGCAAATGACTCACATCTGTTTTAGCTTAATTAAGAAAAAAAACAAAATCAAAACAAGCAATATTGACAGCAGATATAAACAATAATTGCATGTCTCGATTCTGTTTCATACTTAATAAATTCCAGGAAATAATTATTAAAATCGATTTTTTTTCATAAGACTGTTACCACTTCTGAATTTAAGTTGTGGGGCGGGCTGGTGTGATGAGGGTCATGAGTGCTGGGGACTTCTGCACTCCAGTGGCGACTGACAGAAATATTATGAAGATGGAGATCAGACAGGAACACAACGTACAATCTCTCTGCTCACAGATTCTGCTCACAGAATCTCTTTAGGAAGAGCAAGAACAGGCTGCTCTCATAGGCCTAAGCAGAGCATGTGGGAATTGGAGCAGAATTTCATCTTGCCAACGTACGTCACAGCTCCTTTTCAGCATCAGAAAGAGCAACCTCCTCTGTGTTTGTAGCCAAACAATAGCTCTATCCTTGGCTGCAGAGGGAAAGAGGAGGCTGCTTGACTTCTCCGCACAGGGATAGTTACAGGCTAATGTCAGTCCTTGCTGTACAATACTCAACATTTTTCAGAGCTGAGCAGGATAGGACTCAAAAAATTATTTCTGTCATATCTGTTCTTTTAAATTACATATTAACTTTTACATCATAGACTAATTCCTNTGGCAGTTATTTTGTGGGTAAAGCTGAACACAGTGCAATAACCTCTATCTCTGATATCCATTCAGGAAGTCACCTCCAGAGTCAGCAATTGTTGATGTGTATGTTTGTGGTAGATGATCTCTGTGTCCTCTTTTCCCACTGCTGGTTGAAAGTAACATCAGTATAGGATCATGTGCCTCACTACAGTACTGAAATGTTTATCTTGGTCTAAAGTGACCCTCACAGCCAGGATGACTATCCATCAATGATTCCTGCCTTGAGTGACTTTAACGTACCTCTCGGAAATGGCTGTATTTCAAGCATAGGGTTACTTGTGTTCCTGAGGTTAATACATGAGCAATGAGCTATTTCTGGAAGTTTTCATCATGGACTAGTACACATCCCATGGTTATTCTTTCCTGCACCTTGCAGGTTTGGAGGTGGCAGCCTGGGGAGTTCCTGTTCTTGTTTTTCTCCAACATCTCTCATGTATTCCTTCATGAATTAAATTTACCTTTGGTGGTCATCCCAGTAACATTTAAAGTGGGAGACTAACATTTTGGGAGTCAACTACACAGGAGATTAAAGAGACAATATTTTTTTAATAAAGAATAGATCATTTGCCTTTAAACCAAATAGGTGAATGAAAAAAGCAGTTGAATTGTTTACTGCTAAAATTGAAATGTTTTCCACTCCTAAAAATTTACTCATAAATTTTACCCTCAAAATTGACATTATTAATTCTTAGGCTAAGATAATGAGTGGAAATATGACAGGAAAAGTGAACAGAATTTTTTCCTTACAA
>VYZS01097617.1:6024-34564 GCA_013400695.1 Neodrepanis coruscans
GCGCACGGGCCAAGCGGCCGGCGCCACCCGCGCTTGCCACGCCGCTTGTGCCACCACTGTTACTTTGCCGTGGCGCGGGCACAGCACGGCCTGGCCGAGGGCGTCCAGGGCAGCGGCACGGGCGGCAGCAGCACGGCCGCACAGCCTGCCCCAGCGCAGCCCCCGCTGCTCCACGGGGCCACCCAGCCATCGCTGCTGCTGTGGCTGTCGCTGCCGCCAGTCCCATGCGCGCAACTGACGGGCTCCCGCGCGACCACTGGGGACTCCGCATGGTAGGAAAAAAGACCGGTTTTACTTTCACTTTTTCCCCACAACAGTAACATACTTTCCATGCTCTGAAAAAGCAACACGTGTACTATAATGTATGGTTATTCTTCCATTTCACTTTGTAATCTGCTCATCTTTCTTAGACAGTGCCATCTAATGCCCCTCTTTCATCTTCAAAGTAAAATCCATAGATTTCACTCATCTCAGACTTAACGGATTGAGAAAGACAAAAAGAGAAATCTTTTTTTCTGCTAAGCTTCTGGAACAATCTATTCAGCGCTGAAATGAGACACCACAGCCAGTGCTGAGGTGCATTTGCAGCTCTTCCTTTCTCTGCATACACGTCACATCTCCGTATGCACATCAGAGAAGCACATCACATCACAATCACAGCTCTCCTGATTGCTCCATATTATCTTCAGCCCTTCAGAACACTTATAGCAAATAAACTGGGTGCAACTAAACTATTGGAAGATGCTTCTTCCTTTCTACCACTTCAGTCAAGGTTAGCAGAATTGAAGTTGTTTGGGTAAATATTGTATATGTATAGTTTATCTGTTATTTCCTGGTTTTCTGAGGTCTGAGATTTAGGAAGTGAATTCCATAAAATACTGTTAGTAGCTTCAAATACCTTTGAGTATTGGAGAAGTATATGTCCTGATGACTGAGTATTTTCACAAGAAAAGGAAACTCTTCCTGAAGTATACATCCTGGGCACATTTTGGATTCCAACAGCTCGAAGTGAAGGTGTTTGTGGGTGAGTAGTAGGTGGCATCCCTGCCCATGGTAAAGGGGTTGGAACTAGATGATCTCTAAGGGCCATTCCAACCCAAGCCTTTCTATGATTCTATGAACCATGATTCTATGATGCTTTTTTCCTTCTCTGGCTGAGCTATAGCTGATGTCTGCATGAGGAAGGTTCTTGTTTAAGGTTCTTGTCTTGCATATATTGTGTTATTGTGTGTGAAGAGGGGAATTACCTTCAAGCTGTTGACCTTCAAACACCAGTCCCAGACACCATATTCTCACAAAGTCTGTCCTAGGAGTTCAAAACGCTGAGTATGTCTGTCAACAGATGAGCACAGCTGGGGTTTCTTTTAACTTTATTGGGCATTAAGAAGCCTCAGCAACTTCCAGAAGCATCTGCAGCAGTGCTGACCACTGGTGGAACTTCTGCATCAGAAAGGAGCCCAGGAGGAGTATTGCTTTTTGTGGTACTAAGTACTGCTCCTGCACAAAATTGCCTCATGTCAATGCTCATGGTCTCAGCATACAGCCTCTTCCTTTGCCATTAGGAAAGCACAGAGGAGATGTTTGTTAGAGGAGTTATAGTCACGACTATCTCTTGAAGGAAGTGGGTCATAACCTGCCCTTAATCAGTTTAACAGGTAACTTATTTTACTGCATTTTCACATGAGTTAGCTTAGTATTTCAGGCCTGTCTTCTTAAACCACATGGAAATCTCATGAAGTTTGTATAAAGAAAAATAACCATTTTTGCCACCCTTCTTTTTTGGTAAAGAGTTGTTTTTTGATTAACAGATGTTCTTAATCTGTGATCAGAGAGTCCTTAATAGAGCTGTACTGGACAGCACTCAGGAGCTGAATCTTTTTTGCATATGCTTTTCAAATCCAGAATATACCTGTACTAGTTCTGCTATGTCAAAGATTGATCTTCCCTTTTATGCAAGGCATAGTCAAAGCCAGGAAGATGGGCCACTCCATATTTTCATGTGTACCTCAGTATATTTTCTATGGAAATATAATCTATCCTACTTAACATATACCAACCTTCCTCTGCAACATTACATTTGACGTAAAGAACGTTCAGCTAATTGCATCTGGAAATGGAGTTGTACCTCTTCAGACAAATTAAGGATATCAGACCAACTGACTTCCAGGAATTCTTGCACCACTGTATTCCCATGGATCACTTACGTGATGGCTGTCTGAAGCCATATGCAATGACCTAATACTTTACTTAATAGAAATTTCCTATCAATTTAGCTGCTGCAAAATTTCTTTTTGTGGGTAAATGAATTCTGCCAATATAAGCAGACTCTTGTCAGTAATGTTCATTTAGTGCATATGAAGAAAAAACATAAAGAGCTCAATTTCTAACAGTAGCCACCAAGACTCTGGCTTTTGCTACAGCTCTCCTGGATCACTTTTCCAGTCCTTTTGACTGATCTTTCATATTCATGTCCTGTGTGCTTGCAAAACACTGTTGCAGTTAATTTTGTGTGAGTGATAATTCCAGTGATTCCCATCTCACCCCTATACTTCTGCAATTACTCTTGTTCCTTCTCTACAGAGAATTAGTTTCACATTTTTATATTGTTTTTGAAATATTTTGCATACATAACTCTGCCTATGTCTGCAGATTTAAGACCTGTTCCAGCTTGATGTACTTGTCCTGCCTTTGATTTACTATTTGAAATAATAAATGTGGAGCATTTGTGTAACACTTTGCCTATGGAGGCTCCACAGTGCAGAATAAAGGTAAACGGTAACACCATCTCTCTTTTATAAGTGGTAAAATATGATATTGTGGCTGTTTCAGCTGATACAGGCAGTCTGAAAATTCGGAGAGGAATTCACTGGAGTTGCACTTCAGCAAAGTAATGTTGAATTAAGCATTTATAAAGCACCAGCCCTGTGATATCTCCTCTCACTGACACTGGGCTGAAGGACAGCAGTATTGAGACAGAGGGAAAAAAAGTGCTAAAATAAGCATATATTGCTGGGTACAATTATAAATTGGGAGAGGAGTTCTTGGAGAACAGTCCTATAGGGAGGAATCTGGGGGTGGTTGTAAGCAGCAGCTCAACGTGAGCCAACAGTGTGTCCTGGCAGACAAGAAGGAAAACCACATCCCGAGATCCATCAAACAGAGTATCACCAGCCAGTCAGAAAAGATGATTGTCCTGCTGTATTCAGACAGGTACTTCATGTAGCTTTCCCCTGCCCTTTGACATTCCTGGTATGTATATTGAGGTATTAAACCAGCATAAAGCAGCGTAACTCTATGAATACCAACAGAATTACACCACTCAGAGCCAGCTGACAGCCTCAGTCCTAAACACCTCTCTGTGAAGAGAGAGACAGAGTCAAGCTTGTTTTTTAAGATGCAGATGGGATATCGATTGAAGAAGAGATGAAGACCACCAGTATAGTTTTGTTTTCAGTATAAGCATCGGTCTTCATTATAGATTAAAAGGACTGCATCCATGCAATGGCTCCATTTCTTTCATAATTTGTTTTAATCACTGTTGACTTATTGTTTTTCTTCCAGTCACTTTGCTGTGGCAACAATGATTAATAAGGACAATTCAGAAAGATATTCATGAAGAAAATAGGATTTAACATCTAGGTAACAAACATATAACTTATCTTTTAAAGGGAGAGGTCTGAAATGAAAATAAAATTTAGAAAATATTGTCAGTTCTGTAAGTCATGCTGGACTTTTATGTGACAATCACACTGTAATCTGATCAATCTAGAGAATCACTATATCCTTTACCAATAATTAGAGAGAGGTGGGAGACCATAATCTAAATTCGTTCAGGGGTTTCATTTTGGTTAATCATAGGCTATTTTCAAGACTTAAGAATGTCAATACGAAATGACCATTCTGCAATTCCATGTGCAGCTCCTGTAGAAACCCTATTCAACTTGGAAATAAGGCATAAACAGAGGATTTTCAAAAGAATTATTAACAGCAATGGACTGGAAACCAAAACTCCTTTTCACATTTAAAATACCTCCTGATGTGATAAAGAATAGCCACAACCTCCTTCTTATTTCAAGAAACAGATGTAAACCATGAATTGCAAAGGCCTTGCTCCATTTTGTTTCAGAATTTGTTATCTCACTGGCTGAGATTTTTGCAGCTAGGATTCAAATAATACACTTCCTATGCCACACAAGGCTAAATTTCCAGCTCATTCAAATTCTGGTAGTGAGAACACATCAGCCTTGTATTTTGTTGGCAAAGGGATGTGTGTATTTTCTAAAGAGATTATGAGAATAAGACAGCTAATATTAAAGACTGACACACAGAATTTGGTCAAAATGTCCAAATCTATCTAAAATTCCACACAAATATAACAAGATTGATTTTCAGTAACACTAGAACCCTGTTACTGCCACTGACCTTAGAAGAAGTTTGAGGTACTCTACAATGGAGAGAATGAAACTACTTTTATTTATCTGCTAGATATGAATTTAGCACCTTAACCTATTTGACCTATGGCTATCCCACAGGGTAAGCATGGTGGTGAAAGCTGCTGGGTTTGGAGGCAAACTACTCTGGATTAGTTCTCATTTACACTAGGTAGCTGCTCAAGCCACTCAGAAAGGATGACTAAATGCCAATTATCTATTGGTTCCTGGGCAGTTTAACATCCAGGACATACTTGGGATTTCAGTAAAAGAAGTGAGATGGAAAGTCCATATGCATACTGGGGAACAGTCTAATAGTTTATTAGTGAAGATGACCTTGATCCAGGGTGCAGGAACATTCCTGGACATCCTTGGATTTATTACCATAGGTACAGTGCTTTGTTTCAAGGTTTTGCTAAAGCATTTTAGGAGAGTCAGGTAGAAGGTAATACATTTGGGTAATACTGTGGTTTCTATCTTGTTTGCTTGCAGGAAGGTAATTTTTAGAAACCACGTGAATTGAGACCCAGTGCTCCTCAGATTTGAATTCCTTCAAGTGAATTTCTCCCATTCTTTAAAGATATTCTAATTTTCCAAAGTTTATTGCGAAGTGAGAAATACATCTATAATGCTGGAGAACTGTTCAATACCTATTCATCCAATAGCCACATAAGTTATTAGTGAGAGAATATGGTAAAACACATGCCTCAATGCTCCAAAGAGGGCATGCACACTTATCTAAAGTGGATCAAGAGAGCACAAGCATCTATACCACATGTTCTTTTAAATTAACAAACACTTTAACAGCACAGTAACTTGTATTCACAAGATACGACTGAATGGGAATCTGACTTTAGACTTCTTGAAAACTGCTCTAATGAGAAATTAAAGCTGCTGAATGGTCTTATCAGAAAGGATTCTGAACACTTTCCTTGGATTGAGAAACAAAATCTCTGAATGCCCTTTTGTGCTCAGAGTCACCAAATGTTACTGGCTTCTTTGGGGAATGTTTTTAACTGGCTATTAAATGAGATTGGAACCAATCAGACAATCTTTCGCTGATGATTTCTGGCGTAAAGCATGAAAAGAACTAGATAATTTGATCCCACATTTCCTTTTCTGTTCCTTTCATTCTGTTTAGCTCTGTTCCCTTTTTCTTGTGACTGATTAGACAGCATTCAAATGTCAGCAAAGAGAAGAAAGGTGGGATGTGTTTTGAAGGCCTTGGCCAAAAAGAAAATTCATTAAGTTTCTTTGGAAAAACAGCTAAAGACCTCACAGAGAAATATCTTTGTATGCTTTTGAAATGCAGATCCTTTGAAAAAAACAAACAACCAAGCTTTATTATTTCCTTGGGAATGGCCAGCTAAGGCATGGAGAGAGGATTATCAGAGGAGCACTAGGAACATAACTTCCATGGACTTCCGTACATCTGTTCAATTTTCTAAAAATCTTCATACTCTAGAAAAAGAAAAAATATTTTTCAATATTTCCAAATATGAATCAAATAAGAGAACTCGCTTTCTCTCAGAGAGGAGTTTCTGAAGTGGCAGTGCATGAATTCATCAGAAGTTCTATTAAATATGGCTCACCAAGGGTTAATAGACCAGGCTCAAAGGAATACATTGTGCAGAAGAAGCCAGGATTTGGATCTGTGGAGCTCACCACAAGCTCCACCAGAGCTGAAATTTAGCTGGTCTCTAAAATGTTCATGAGTGTTAGCAAGAGCCTATGAATTCTAAGCTGCAGATTTTTCTGGCTTTGTAACACTCAGGAGGTATTTCTTCAGGCTAAACAGATGACTTACAGACCTCTTAGAAGTATCATAAAAATGAATATTAGGAAATAATACACTCCACACTATGTTGGTTTTGTATAACACATTGCAGAGTTTTTCTATGCACAGTACACTTCCTTTGTAGTGTGAAATATTCACAAGCTTTCTCAGAGAGATATAATTTTTCTACTGTGGCATCAGCTGTGTAATCAACGTTTTATTGGCCAACAAGATTGAAATGCAGCTCATTCAGTATTATTATGTGATTGAGGTAGAAATCCCTCCCCCACCTCCAAAATAAAGTATTAGATAACCTTTATTTAACATTCTAGTGGCAATTTATTTAAATTGAATACTTATAAATGATACTCACAGACAGGATATTTTTAATGCTGTGGAGGCTGGGGCAGTGGCACTGCACATATGTTTAATTCCTTATCATCATTATGATCAGCAATGTTTGTTTGTTAAATGCAGGTGGGATGAAGCTTGGAATGGTAAATATCTGGCAGCAGTGAAAAATTGTGTACTCTTTTCACTTCCTTTCATCCACAGGAACCTGGGAAAAACCTGCAAAAGCATTGGATCATTTTGTTTCATGTTTGTTTTGGATGCCTCCTCTGAATAAATCTCTGTCATCATCAGCTTCCCTTAGTCAGTGGAATGATTTAAAGATTTAAGGGCATAAATTGGATGCCTCTTTTTAGATGATCAGTTTAGGTTAAAATAATCCATTCCATTTTAATGTTTATTTCTTTCCAAAATCTGTAAGAGGAAGCTAGAAATCTACCTAGGTGTTGATGTCTACACTGAAGACAGGTAATCAGGTGAAATCCATCTTAATGAAAAAGCCAAAATGATACCCAAAAGCTCTTTATGAGTGTATAAAATAATGGTAGGGAGTCAACAAATCATCTTACAACAAAGACCAAGAAATAAAACATTGACCTTCCAATGGAAATGACTACTACACACTCCTGTTTGTGCTTCCTGCTTTATTGAGAGATTTTTGTCACAAGAGTGGTAGAAGAAAAAGAAAGAAATGAAAAGTATATTGTTTATATTGTTATTTTCAGTGCAATCTTGTACTGAAAGTTTCTTCCCCAAAAAAGTGCAGATATATAAAGCTTTGCAAGTTGATGAACACAAAAATAACCAGATTGAGCAAATACTCATTGCAAATTCTTTCAGTGTAAAATAATTCACAAACAGAAAACACCTTAAGGTTGTCAAACATCTTGTCATGCATCTTGAAACATGTTGATGTGACAAGTTACAAGATGAAGTAATTTGGCAGGTATACATTAGGACAAGTGCTTTATCATATGTAAATACTTCCCTGTTTTCAATAAAATTTAAGTTTTGAATATTCCAAAATGCTTTTGAAAAGCTCACACAAGCCCTTTTAGGCAATGTGAGAACAAATGACTGTACTATTCCTTAGAATAAAACTAAAGTTACAAATGATGAAATGTAATCAAGCCATGTAAAGTTAGAAAGTTACCAGCCATCATCTGGGCTCCTAGCACTGATTATATGTACCTTTTTGGCATACAATCAAGAATGATTGAATCACTGCCCAGCTGATGGGGTGGTAATAATCGAATCTTCATGCTTTTCCCCACCATTGGGGAAACACATTTTGCTTCATCTAATATCTTCTGTTTCATTATTGGAATAAGCCAGGAGGCATAACAGTCCAGTCGTGGGAGTTCAGCTGCATAGTGGCAATTTGATCACCTGTCATAACTCAGCCTTGTTAGATCATGTGTCCACACCTGCTCTGCTGTGTGCCCTAAATCTGGTTCTTTCAAAGCAGTAGAAGCTGTTTTCAATCTGTTTTCTTTTCCACCTTCTGTTTCAGTATCACCAGCAGATTCTTCCCAGAGGTCTCAGGGACACTAGAGGTCAAGTTATTCCTTAAGACTCTCCTTTGGGACACATCACTGAGAAAACTGTGTGAACTGTAGGAAATGATTTCTATAAAATACATATTAGAGAAGCACAGCAGGGTAGGTCTTCATGAATAATTGTTTTCTTGATTTGGCCACTAAATGGAAGAGGAAGTGTTTTTTTCAACATAAAACTATTTTTATTTTTAGTTACATAGATAAGAAAAATCAAAAGAACATTGGAAACATTTAATTTGATCTGTAAATGAAGAATCTGATTCTAATTTTGGAAATTTTTAGGAAAAATGATACCAATGGCTCTAGATGACTTTCTTTAAAGTCTTTAGCTGAAATAAAAAGGAAGAAAGTGAAATGTGCCCCTTTTAATCAGTACCTCAATATCAAGGGAGCTTTATCTGGACTGGGAGACTTGAATTCAATTCCCTACTTCAACTAGGGGAAGGAAGACTCACATCCCCTATGGATATTTCCCTACTTATCTTGCTACTGGGCTTTTTGTATGGGTTGTTCTCAAATTATAGTTTCATAATCGGTGGATTCAGGTCTCTGCTCTGATTACAGCTACAGGATTGCTATCCTCCCATCTTGTCCTCAGGTGGCTGTTCCATTTCCCTCCTTAGTATGCTGCTAACACTTTTGTAGCCAGGAATATGGCCTGGCTGCAAGCTAAATGCATGTGGAACAAAAAAATAATTGCCTCTGCCTGGGTCATATCCTGTCTCCAGGTTTGCTGCTTAGTTGCCGACAGGCTAGTACTGGTGTGAAGGAAAGAGTGGTACTGTACTGGAAATGGCAATGGAGCATGCAGCTCAGGGTTTTAGCTGTCAGTGACCCATGGCTTGAAATTTGTGAAACCAAGTTCTCCGATTTCAGCTTAGCTCTACTGAAAAGAGTTGATGTTGAGCTCTAAGGGAACATAAACCAAAGCCATGCAAAATAAGAGAAGTAAAAAACACAGGCAGGAGGAAAACTGTTGAGCCATAAATTAAGTCCTCAGGAGAAAACTACTGACATGTGATGGCATAAAACTCAAAAAAATGAGAGCAATTCAGGAAGGTTGAGGTTCAGTCATTTCCAACAAGGAGGTTGAAATTGCCCATCTGACAGATGACTGCCTGGACAGCAGAGACTCACAGGGTGCCTCTGTCATGGGCAGCAAGTGTGCTCCTGCTGAGCCTAGTAGCCTGTTAGCCCTGACTGCCTGTTGTGTGTATTAACTGATGAATAATTTTTGTGAGCTCATAGAATGTTTATATTCCTGCCTACACTACCTAAGCAACAGGCAGGTTACAGGACTATCCACAGCTCTACCTCTCCTGACTCTAAATATAACACTGCAACAGGCACAAGAGAGGCTGACGGCCACTCATCACATTGTTCAGTGTAAGAGGTCAATTAATGCAACCAAGGAGATGTTTTGAGCCCCTTCAGCAGGGCTGAGGACAAAGCCTGGGTAAAAGCCTTAGCCACTGCAGTACTGGGTAAAAAGAGGTGACCATCAAACCATACCAATAGTTAATTCACTGTGCTCTGCTGCAGCCCAGCAAGAGCCATCCAGTGTGATGTATCGTCTCCTGCTGCAAATTACCACATGGCCCACCATCAGCAGAGACAGACATCATATTGCTTGTAATTGACATGCGTGGAGCTGTGCCAGTCGACACCAGCTGAGAATCTGGCTTATGTACAACTTGCATTGAATTTATTGGCAGTTCAGTTTATGCACATAGACTTTGTCTTCAGTGCGGAGAGAAGGTTTTCTGCGGGATTCACAGCTATCTTCCTGCAAAGCAGTTGTAGAAACTGGATACTGTTAGTTTTTGCTACAAATAAATAGCCAAAATCAATTGCTGGCAGTGATTGTAGGGCTTAGTTTGTTTAATTTTACTGAGGTTACAACCTGTGCCTTGTCATTAGAATTATGCAGCAAGAGTCATCTCTGCATAGAAACAACTATCACTGAAGACAAGCCATAGCTGACACCAAAATTCAGATAACACATCATATTTCCCCCACAGAAAGAGCACATACTCGGATGAAGACAAAAAACTCACTGATACATACTGTTTGGTTTAGTAAGAAGACACATTATATCTCTTTTGCACATTATAACGGTGAACTAAATTGATCCTAAAAATGTACTGGTCCGTACAAATGGGAAAGCTGCTGTATTCATATGTACATAATAGGCTCATCCGTGCTGGGGAGCTAGCAATAGGTCATGGGTAGTTGAGAATCGACGTGCCTAATTGCTTCACCTTGGTAATCAGTGACAAAATGTGGGGCGAGGAGCAGGGGTAAAAGTAGCGGGGGTGGCTACCAGGCAGGCTAATGCATTATTCAGCTATTTCTTCTCATGAAGCTTCATTTCCAAACTAGTGATCCTCACTGTAATTCCCATCCTCTTTTTCCTTTTTTTCATTAGACCCACTGGACTCATTTACACCTGTACAGATGAGTTGGCTTTCAAAGGCGACAAATGAAGGGGGAAATGAAAAATTTGCCCACTCCCCAGGGGTATTTCTGTGCTAACCCATTCATTACTGCTTGACTACTGTCCTGAAACATGAGAGTTTATACCATTCATGCATTTTTCTTCTGTTCTATGTAACTAGCTGATATTATCCCTATGTCTAAATAAGATCCCTGCATCTTAATTCTGAAATAGAAGAGATTGTTGCTGTATTTCCTCACATAAAACTATTTTATGAGCTGACAAAACGGCCTTTGTTCACAACCTGTAAAACTCTGTGCTTCTCAGGAATGAAAAATATCAGCAAACTTTTCTGGCATATGAGTGTAGAAAGGAATATATTGGCAGGAATATATATTTAGAGGCTTTTCTGTATTTGTAAATTCAAATGAGGGGATTGAAAGCAGCCAATTGTTTAATAGTTAACAGGGCAGATAAATGAATCTGCTACCTAATTCTTTTTTTTTTTTTTTCCTAGGAGAAGTTATTCAGATCATGAAATAATCAGCAAAATTGGCAATCAGCAAATGAGCCAAGTAACATGGTCATTGAGTTAAACTCCTGAAGATGCATTGCTCCAAGACTGAAAGCTTACTTTATGAATACTTTTAAAAAAACTATTCCACCCTCTTTCATGAATTTTTTTTATATTGAAATTATCTTCAACCCTTCCTGTGGTTTGAAAATGCAGAGAAAAACAGCAGGAAAATGTTTTCAATCATTTCAAAATCAACTCTATTTTTGCTCACATATTCTGACAGAAGCCTGTTTGTCCACACAATGTCTTCTAAAGGCTTTGCGGAAATGTATTGGATTTCAAAGCTTCATGTTACAAATTTTGCACTTGTAAGAATTTTTCATGGACAAAGTCTTTTGCTTATCTATGTTTGAATCTTCTTCATTTAAATATTATAATAAATGGAGAATTTTGCTATTATGGAGAACCAGATGGAAAGTGGTAGAAATTTTGAGGAAGAAAACTGTTATTGCTATAATTTCAGGATTCCAGTGCCAGTCTTTTGTCCTAGTTTTTCTGGCACTGCTATAGTGTACAGCTCATTAGTGTCTCCCAAAACATTTTCCTTTATGTAAGTGTATTTATTCTACAGATATGCAGATGCTCAGAGTCATGCCCTTTCATTTGGTTCTTATTTTTCACTTGTGCAGGCTTAAAATCATACTGTCCCAGAATATATCTTTTATCGATGTAGGCTCTTGCTAATGCTAAAATGTAGATATTAAGCATATTTTTTTGTGTGTTGGGGTTCTCTGGAATCTCCCTTAGCAGGTTTTTGATAGCAATGCCTGTATAATTTAAAGAGCATACAGGATATGCTAATGAGGCATTGAAAGTATTAACAGCATTTGCAAAATTAAAAATTGGAAGTAAGTCTCAAAAGGAGCCCTTTGAATTTAACTTACATTTGCAAGCACAAATGTACATATTTTCTGTTACTGCCTTTGCAAAAACTACAGTCTCTGCTGTTTAAAGTGTGACAAGGTTTTATATAGCTGGTAGGAATCTATCAAAAACGTATGGTTGTTTTTGTAAATTATTTTGTCTTGGGATATATTTTCTTGAGGGGATAGAGAATATTTGAAGACATATTTCCATCAGTCCATCTTCTGCTTCCAGAACATGAAAGGACCTGAACTACTTTCTAAGTGTAAGACTGATGGATAGCTCTCATCTTTAGTCACCATGAACATACAATTCTTCTGCAAGAAAAGAAAAAGCAGTAAGAGACATATTTAACAAGCTCCTGATGCCAATCAGTGAAGGGAACCCTCCACTCCCTCCTCTCCTCTCCTCTCCTCTCCTCTCGCCATCATCAACAGAGTAAGACCCCTGGCTTTCTGGTGAGCATCTGTGCAGCAGCTAATGCACAGCATCTGCTCCAGTTCAGGCAGGAAAGGGAGCTGGGAGCACATCTCGGGGCTTAGCCGCTGTCCAGGACAAGTCAGGAGATTATAGATGCTTATCTTCCTTCCATCTATTGACATTGGCAATATCAATACTTCAGTGTGTGAACACACCATATGTATGTCCCTATGTTGAGTAAGAGGAGTTTTCATACGGCTCTGTGTCTTATGATATCTTTGCAGGAACAGCTTTTTGCACCGGGGCAGCCCTTCTGAAGAGAGGCAACACTGCAGAACATGGCTTTTTCCATGTACTCTGTGTCTGAGGCCTTACTGTGCCTGGTACTGATCATAATTTGAACAAAGCTGGAGGCTCTCCTGGTTTTCAGTGTGTTTTTCCTTGATCTTTTTCAAATGACCATCTATCTTCTATATCACACAGTTTTCTATAGCATCCATCACTGTTCTATCTACACACTTCCCTGCTAAATCAATTCTATATTGTGAAGTCCCCGCAGGACTCTGCGGCTGTTTCTGCTCAAGTCCTCAGCCTGCTTGGGGAATACTTTGTTTTAAATCATCACTGTTCTTAAAACCTTTTAAATCGTGCCAAAGTATAACTGTCTTTCTAGTATGGACAAAAAAGGGCTTAGGAGTGTGTGTTTGGAAGGATATGAGATAATTTAAGAGATGTGGTTTTGGTCAAAATGCCAAGATCTTTTTTTGAAATCAATTTATAGGGAAATAATTCTCTCTAAGCAATGTATATTGAATCTTCATTGCCTTGTGTGGAATTCTTCACTGTTTCAACAGGGGCTTTACTGAAGTAAAAAAAAAGAAATTAAAGAAGAAAGAAGAGTTATGCTGTGGCTGAAGGATCTGTTTAGCATTTTTGTAAGGTTCTGGCAAAACAAGTTCTGAAATGCAAATACTTGCTGATTTTATCCAATGCTGTTAGTCACAAGCCCTGGTGAATTGTAAGAGAATAAATACATCAGCACAAATGGCAAAAAACACCATTTAATCACACTGCTAATTCTATAGTAGCTACTCAGTGATACCCAGTGTTGAGTGTGTTAGTGGAAAAGAATAAAAGATCTGGTGCCTGGTGTTGACCTTGCTACCAAAGGGTTGTGTGGAGTAAGGCATGTCACTCAACCACTCTACTGACATAAAACATCTGCCCAGGACTTCACTTCTGTGCACATCTCATCTATACAACCTTATTGCTGTGACTTTGGTTTTCCTTCACTTCCACTCTGACTTCTGTTTTGCTGTCAGCCTCTGGCCAAGTTGGCTCTGATTTTTGCACTTGTGGAGGAGAAAACTGCTGTATCTGCACAGAGCTCCTCTTGTAATCGATAAGAGAGTCTGCACAGGTAGCGGCGCATTGCCAGTTGCCAGGGTATAGCTTGAACTTGAAAGGTTTTGGAGTCATGGATGTCATCCCGTGGTTTGTTTCTTCCATAAAGTTGTAAAAGAAATGGAGCTCCAAACCTGGACCGGATTCGGGTATGTGGCCTTGAAGACACTTTGGAGAACTGCAGAAATCGAAGAGAAACAATCTGCAACTCAAGGGAAGTAATGCGGAACCAGGTTTGTTGAGTGTCTGGAAATATCTGGCTAAGGGAAAAAGCAAACACTGCATATATCCGTATCTAATTGATAGAAAGTATGTTTAACTGGACTTTTCTTTGGTAGAGTAGTTTAAGTTCTCCCTTACTAATAAGATTTAAATTGGGTTTTCATTCTAATGTTTCAGGTAACTACTTCCGACTGATGAGCAAAAGCTTCCACTTCCTTAATTTCTAGCATTTTGTCCTCTCTTTCCATGCTATCTCTGGTCATCTCTCATTCTGTGGAGGATACACGATAATCAAAGGGTCAGTGGTTGTGTCAGGAAAACTCCCAGCCATGCACACTCAGTGTTACTGGAAGAGACAGAGTACAGCCTTCTGAATTTATTCTGTCCAAGAGCTCAAAGCATCAAGAGCCTCTACCAGTAACAGATAGTGTGACAAACGCCTGGAGGCTGAACGGGATAGCACCAGATGATGCACAAAGGCTGTGGTCCAACACATGTCCAACAAGATTGTTCTCCCCATTAATTTCCCTTCCTATCTTGTCTTTCCACCTGCTGTCTTATTTCCATGCTGAATCTGGATACCCGCCCATTCAGCTGTTTCTGTATGGGAAGGGGCTTCTCATTGCTACTGCCCTGCCTGGTGTGCAGCCTGCATTTTGCCCCTTGGATGTTAATGTCTCCTGCAGTAGGACTGAGGACTGTTAATGAAGGAGAGAGATCAAGAGCAAAGTCTGGTCTGTGGGCTGTGAGCTTGCTGCATGTTGAGTGCTCTGCAATGATTGTCCACAATGATTTGATCTTTCTCCAAGACAAAGGTTTCTTTCATAAGAAATGAGTGTTGCTTTTCTTCTTTTCAACTGGTGGTTAAAGTAACTGGTATATGATGTCAGATAAAATCATAGAATCGTGGAAGGGTTTGATTTGCAAGGGACTTTATAAATCATTCAGTTCCAACCCCCTTGCCGTGGGCAGGGACACCTTCCACCAGATGAAGTTGCTCAAAGTTCCAACCAGCCTAAGCTTGAACACTTGCAGGGATGGGGCATTGTGAGATCCTGGATTTGAATCTCACTTCATTAATCACATGGGTCAGAACAAACCAGCTAAGGTGTGTGTGTGTATGTGGCAGAACTGGCAGCCTGCAGCCACATGTTCAGGGCTGTGCTATGACCAGGCTGCCCGCAGAGCACATGGTCTGAAGCCAAGGTGGCAGAATCCATGGAGAAGCACATGGCCCAGAACCACATGGCTGCCTGTCAGTCAAGGCAGGCCTGCCTGGCAGCCTGCACACACCACACCCCTGGAGCTCCTGATTGCTGTGGCATCTCTCACTCTGGCTGGGAGGGCACTGAGTGGTCAGTGAATTGGATGTCCCGCCTGGCGGGAGTATCCATGGCACCCAAACCATATTTAAGCAGCTGCAGGAGGCCTCTAGTTTAAGAGTTCAACTTTCTGTCTCAAGCTTTGTGGGAATTTAGTCTGTTGTCCAGAGACTTGACAACATGTGACTCTTGGAAGTAACTGCTTTTCTCTTTTCTTTCTTCACTCTTTCTGTTTTCTTCTTGATTCTTTCATGTCTTTTCTTCCTCTGCTCTTTTCTTTCTCTTGTGGGTAACTTAAAGCCTACAATGGGCTTGTATTCTACTAAATGAGTTACTGAATGCTTTGGATTGGGTGTTTTTTTTGACTGCTTTTGGTGTAATGGTTTTGCCTTGGTTGTATGTTACCCCTGAAACTTTTGCCAGAGTGCTTATTTTCTTATCAAATTAAAAGAAATTGTCTTAGAGAAGGCATGGAACTGTCTTCTCTGGATGTGAATTTGTAGATAGTAACAAACTAAAGGCTTTTTGTGAAAGAATTAATTAAGTGAAATCTTTTGGAAGCCTTAAATAAAAGTAATATTCCCAGTTATGCTTATATGACTTCAAGACTTGGTTGTTACACCATCTATTCTATTGGCAATCTGTGCTAGTCCCTCACCACCCTGACAGTAAAGAGTTTCTTCTTAATATCTAATCTAAACCTACCTTCTTTTAGTTAGAGGCCATTACCTTTTATTTAAGCCATTACTCCTTGGTATCATGCCGATAAGCACACCACAGACCAACTTAGACTCTTTTTTGACAAGTTCATAGCCAAGGTTGTACAAAGGGATCTGTCCGTACATCCTTGCACTAAAAAAATCTTGCTATGCAGCTGTCTTAATTTCCAGTTCGTCCTTGGGGCATTTCCAGTATTTTTCTCCTGCTGATAGTCAGTATTACCTTCTCATTAGTGATGGAGCAGTATGTTTGAATTGTACAGAAACAAGTATTTACAGCTCATGGGGTAGAAGAGAAAGCATTAGGGAATAAGATTCTGCTATTGAGGCTTGCTCTAATTATGTGCTTGAAATTCATATAATATTGTCACATTTCAGTGTTCTTGGTGAATGAGTCCCCCTGTTTAGAATGCAAAATACTATGGAGTCATTAAATAGTTAATTTGGGGGCTTTTATTTAAAAGAGGAGAAAATTTTCAATGACTTTTTATGGTCTGCAGTTACCCAGAGGATATGAAACATCTGTTTTTCTGTGGTAAGTAAAGAATAACTCCAGCTGAGCATCCAGTATTTTGCATTTTATGGTCTATCTAAAAGAAACCAACAACTTATAATATTTTAGATGATATAAAAAAAACTTTGGAAGACCATAATGAACAATTAAATAAAATCAATGTTCAAATAAAACATTTGAACACTTGGGACTAAATAGTATGCCTGATTTTTTTTTCCCACAATCCACTTTAGGGTTTTTATTGTTTTTCTGGTAGAACTTCTAAGTAAAATGAAANAACCAGCCTAAGCTTGAACACTTGCAGGGATGGGGCATTGTGAGATCCTGGATTTGAATCTCACTTCATTAATCACATGGGTCAGAACAAACCAGCTAAGGTGTGTGTGTGTATGTGGCAGAACTGGCAGCCTGCAGCCACATGTTCAGGGCTGTGCTATGACCAGGCTGCCCGCAGAGCACATGGTCTGAAGCCAAGGTGGCAGAATCCATGGAGAAGCACATGGCCCAGAACCACATGGCTGCCTGTCAGTCAAGGCAGGCCTGCCTGGCAGCCTGCACACACCACACCCCTGGAGCTCCTGATTGCTGTGGCATCTCTCACTCTGGCTGGGAGGGCACTGAGTGGTCAGTGAATTGGATGTCCCGCCTGGCGGGAGTATCCATGGCACCCAAACCATATTTAAGCAGCTGCAGGAGGCCTCTAGTTTAAGAGTTCAACTTTCTGTCTCAAGCTTTGTGGGAATTTAGTCTGTTGTCCAGAGACTTGACAACATGTGACTCTTGGAAGTAACTGCTTTTCTCTTTTCTTTCTTCACTCTTTCTGTTTTCTTCTTGATTCTTTCATGTCTTTTCTTCCTCTGCTCTTTTCTTTCTCTTGTGGGTAACTTAAAGCCTACAATGGGCTTGTATTCTACTAAATGAGTTACTGAATGCTTTGGATTGGGTGTTTTTTTTGACTGCTTTTGGTGTAATGGTTTTGCCTTGGTTGTATGTTACCCCTGAAACTTTTGCCAGAGTGCTTATTTTCTTATCAAATTAAAAGAAATTGTCTTAGAGAAGGCATGGAACTGTCTTCTCTGGATGTGAATTTGTAGATAGTAACAAACTAAAGGCTTTTTGTGAAAGAATTAATTAAGTGAAATCTTTTGGAAGCCTTAAATAAAAGTAATATTCCCAGTTATGCTTATATGACTTCAAGACTTGGTTGTTACACCATCTATTCTATTGGCAATCTGTGCTAGTCCCTCACCACCCTGACAGTAAAGAGTTTCTTCTTAATATCTAATCTAAACCTACCTTCTTTTAGTTAGAGGCCATTACCTTTTATTTAAGCCATTACTCCTTGGTATCATGCCGATAAGCACACCACAGACCAACTTAGACTCTTTTTTGACAAGTTCATAGCCAAGGTTGTACAAAGGGATCTGTCCGTACATCCTTGCACTAAAAAAATCTTGCTATGCAGCTGTCTTAATTTCCAGTTCGTCCTTGGGGCATTTCCAGTATTTTTCTCCTGCTGATAGTCAGTATTACCTTCTCATTAGTGATGGAGCAGTATGTTTGAATTGTACAGAAACAAGTATTTACAGCTCATGGGGTAGAAGAGAAAGCATTAGGGAATAAGATTCTGCTATTGAGGCTTGCTCTAATTATGTGCTTGAAATTCATATAATATTGTCACATTTCAGTGTTCTTGGTGAATGAGTCCCCCTGTTTAGAATGCAAAATACTATGGAGTCATTAAATAGTTAATTTGGGGGCTTTTATTTAAAAGAGGAGAAAATTTTCAATGACTTTTTATGGTCTGCAGTTACCCAGAGGATATGAAACATCTGTTTTTCTGTGGTAAGTAAAGAATAACTCCAGCTGAGCATCCAGTATTTTGCATTTTATGGTCTATCTAAAAGAAACCAACAACTTATAATATTTTAGATGATATAAAAAAAACTTTGGAAGACCATAATGAACAATTAAATAAAATCAATGTTCAAATAAAACATTTGAACACTTGGGACTAAATAGTATGCCTGATTTTTTTTTCCCACAATCCACTTTAGGGTTTTTATTGTTTTTCTGGTAGAACTTCTAAGTAAAATGAAAAATAATTTTGGGGCTACCTGAGAGAAAAAAAAAAAAAAGCAAAATAAATCTTTGTGTAAACTGAAAGGATGGGAAAAGCATCAAATGCTTAATCATTCAGTTCAGGTACCTGTTCATCTCAAAAGATATCTGTGACAAAGCCAGGGAACTATGTTCTAGTAACAAAGATCATGGAAATGAAACTGACTTCAGACAGAACCAATCTGACAAAAATTGTATTTAATAGAGGGAAAAAATTAAAAAAAAATAAAGTAAATGGGTGAACAGAAAAAACAGTGGAAGCAAACCATATGCAGATTTTGTTTAACCTGGGGAAAGTTCCTTTATACAGATTATTTAAATTGTATAATTACTGTTTTCTTCCAATTTTTCACACTACATTTTATTTTTAAGTCCAGAATGGTTCCAAAGCAAGTTTTCTACTTTTTTTTTTTTTCTTGCCTCTTAAGTGTCTATTGATTATTTTACTCTGCTTGCATTGGAGCTTGAAATGAATATTTTCTGTAGTTTCCTTGCTTGTGCACCAGAGTTATCAATAATCCTGGCAGAATATTAGTAAGAGGAGGTGAAACTGGGCCCAAGCACCTTGATATAAGTGTAATGACATAAACAAGCTTGCTAATGATTTATACTAAGGCGGTTAGGACCAAGCCCTGTGAAAGCAGAGTATGTACACTACATTTGACTTGTCTAAGTTCCAGGGCCTATTCTTGCTGATGTCCATAATAAAGAGCTTTGTAATACGACCCTGTGTTGGTCAGACATGTTTTTTGTAATATCATTCCTAGCTTTAGTGAGATACATTGTCTTTATAATGGATTCTAATGGAAGTCCTGTGTTTCTGTGATCTTCAGTTTATGAGACTGTAGGTATGCCTGCTGATAGATGCTTTAGACTGATAAGATCAAGTAATTCCTTGTCACTTCCATTTAGCAGGCTGAAAGTAGGCTAGTTGTCCACATATACACTTCAGATGAGAGAAAAGTCACTCCTGGAAAGTGATCCAGGCTGAGACAGGCATTTACATAAGTCACTTCCTTGTTCCACTTACCCCACCTGTTTCCTTTGAATAAAGCAACCCAGTCTCTTTTAGACCCACTCAAAAGTTACAGAGTCTTTCCTCCCCTTCCTCCTTATATGTACTATCTTCTTCATTTCAGGGTTTATATGGCATACTGCATGATAGAAAAGATTATTTTTGATATCCATACATGTACTGAACCTTTTACACATGCTCTCCTGTCCATCCCACCCTCCAGACAGACTGAGGAATGTTTTTCTCTGATGCATTTTGCTTTTCCAGCCAGGGTTTCCTCTGAGCTGTGCTAGCTGTACATGCAGCTGAGAGTGATAGCTGTGAGGTGGGCGATAGCTGTGCTATAACATGTTGGGTCACCACTTCTCAATTTCAGTAAATCCAGAAGTTTCAATATTGCAGGGTTAAAACTGCTTATAAGACGTCATTACATTTTTATTTGAGCTGAAGAAGTGTTACAATAGATCTGAGATTTGGCATTCAGGATAGCGACAAGAGGAATGAGGAAGATGGTTATCTGCATACAAGAAAAGCAAAATATTTTTTTTCTCTACTTAGCACTGCTGGGATTATAATTGAATGCAGCAGTCTGGTACAAACACTGTGATGCAAAGACAACACAGAAAAGTTAGGGAGAGTTTAGAGGAAAAGAATACAAAAATATATTTCACAAATACATTCACAAATAGAAAGTTTTGTGGAAGAAAGCTTCTCCAGGTTTTCCAGAGAAGTTCAAGAGCAAGAGGCCTCTTTGTATACAAAGAAAGAAGTCTGAAGGGAGACAGGCTAACTAGCCATAAACACAAAAAAAAATAATAAGCCATGGTGCATTTTCCTCACATAGCACCTTGGTATTGTTGTTTCTCATTATGGTTGCCTGGACTGGGGCCAGCCTTGCTGAGGATGTCATCCAGCACAGATCTAATGACTGCTTTAGCCCCTGTAACCCACATATTGTGTGTGATCTGCACAAATACAGAAGAAAGCCTGGCAACAGCCAAAATGCTTATAATTTTCCTCCTAGGATCTCTGTGTTGGCAAACACATAACCAGAGAAAAAAGTAACAGAGAGTATTAAATGTCATTACTTGGAATTTATTTTGTTTATTGTTGTTCAAAACATCATGTTTTTCACTCTACATTCTCATGCTGATGGAAAAAACCCAAAGCAAAACACCATGAAAAGACCTAATTTCTTTTGATGCTGTCCAAATAGACTATACTAAAATTAAAAAGTAAAAACCAATTTTATCCCTGTAAATACTCATCTTTCTTTCATCTTTCTTTGCACTTCTCAATCAAACTTTGTTACTAAAGCCTTTCTGAATTTTTACCAACTGTTATTACCAACTGGAAAAAGAAACAAAACTACAATTAATTCTCATATGTTATTGGATTGGCATTAAGCTATGTGAAGTGAAAACTCATATAAAACAACTTTATCAAGCAAACAATTTTAACTAGTCTCTGAGTTTACGTTGCAAAAGGCATCTTACTTGGTGGTCAGAAATTATACATGTGGCAGGCTTGACTGGCTGGGCAGGGAGCTTGATGATCCTTTTGAGTTTCCGCAAACTCAGAATAGCCTCTAAACTCTGTGAAGAAAACACAGTTTACTCATTTCAAAAGCTGGGAACTCCAGATGACTGATGGAATCTTACTTAGTAATGTCTGTCACATTCTGTGAATTGACTCCTTCCCTCCCCTCCTTTCCCTTTTGCTATCATCCTATATTCATCCCTAAAAAGCTGAAGTTTCACATTGACTTACCCACTATTGTTTCACTCTGCATCCAGTTTTCACTAGAGATTACCAAGGAGACAACAGTCATTTCTGGCCTTAGTACCCCTTGCACTGAACAGTAGTGTAACCATCATGATACTGTAGCTGTAGCTACTGTTCTTCTGTGCAGGTACCAGCCCTGATGGTCCCATAAGGAATATGCCTGGTGTCTTGTGGATGCAGACCACCGGCACTTTTCTTGTTCAAAAATTAACAGCATGAACGCACACTGTCTTCCTGAATATCATAATGGCTTGCTTTATAAGTTAGGAAATTAAAACAGTTCTGTCTCAAAGATGACCTCTCAGCAGTTGGAGTGTTTTGGGCAACGAAAAAAAATCAAGAGTCTAATTTTTCTCACTGTGAGTTATCTCAACCTGAAAGAGAAAAAAAAGCTTCTTTATTTTTCTTCCTAATTATATTTCATAGATGTCCCAGAACAAACTATTTCTGCAAAGCCCCTTGAAAGTGTATGGGGGTGATGTGAAATATGGTGTGCTTTCCCAGAAGAGCTATTGGAGTGCCCTTTCTTGGCAATACAAAGTACACACTTGAGCACTCAAGGGGCAAGTGCTTCTCTTCAAACATTTCCCAGTTGAAAAGGGGGCACTGAAAGAAAAATTGCTTTCTGTGAGCTTTGACGTGCTGTGTAAGGCAAAGAATGATCCCACAGTGACTTACTGGACTCAGGATGTATCTGCATTGCCCTCAGAGTAGCTCACAACACTATATTCTGGAACAGGATAATAGCTTAACCCCTGCTGAAGAGAGCTCAGGGCTGCTTGCATCTTGGCAGTCACCTTCTGGGTGATTTAAAGTGAGTTTCTCTACATTCTCTGCATACATGTCCCCTTTGCTCATGAGAGGCAGGTTCATCCCCCTCTAGCGTTAAAGCAGAACTTGTGACCTTGAGATGTCTCCCTTGACAGTCACTGATGGGAAGTGAGGGGCCCAATCCAACTCCATTGCATCCATGAGGTGCTCAGAGGCTGGATTCCTCTACCAGCCAACCTGTCTGAGCATATAAAATCATTAGATTGAGATGTCGAGTTTGTGATCATCTATGGTGAGAGGAAATGAATCTGAAATGAATCTTCAGCATCTCTGTAGAGCAGGGGAAACTGGACTCATAGGCCTCCTTTCTTTTTTTGCCTGATTTCAGTCAGAAATATTTGGGTAAAAAATTTTCTTCTCACCCCGTGCTCTGGAAGTCTTATCTTAAAAGTCTTTTGAGACTTTCTAATGGGGACCAAATTATTATCTGTATTTGTAGAGAAGGTCATGATCCTTTACTCTGTCTTCTGGGCACTGCAGCAATCAGACAGGCTCAGAAAGATCGTACTGTAGAAACAACTTTCTAATAAAACTTTTACTGTCTTCAGTTTAATATATGTCCTTTCAGCTTATATGTCATAAGAAAACAATATGTACTTATTTTAAATAGATTCTTAAGAAGATAACATTTATCCTGTTTCTCACCTGCATACTCTTGGGATTACCAGAAACAGCTAATTTCTTCTGTCACCTGCACCTGAATTTGATGTAACCCTGAACTTGAGAAAGCAAACCAGACTGTCAAGCTTAGATGCTCAAAACTGAGCTATCTACAGTGGAAGGTAGGCAGCTTCATAAATAGGAAATGACTTTCATATTTCCTGATCCCTGCTTTAATTTTTAGCAGTAGGTACAAAGATTCCCTGATATTTGACCTTATTTTGTTTTAAATCCTTAGTTTTAGACTTACGTATTTCAGTTCAGGCACTGAACTATTTAGGAAATGCATCTGTTTCCAGCCACTCCAGCTTTCTTTTTCTGAAACAAGGACCAATCCCCATACCTCAAAAGTCAAAGGCAGGACTTGTATTGATTTCAAAATTGTTGATGGCCATAAAGTCTTCTCCAGATGATCTAAAGAAGGGCTCATTTGCTTGGATGTCATGCTTAATTTGCCACCATTATTAAGTAGCTGCACTGGCTATCAAGAATTGCACAATTGTGCATTTGGCCCCCTAATTGCTACTTAATTTTAATTTTTAACACTCATTTTGTGAGAATATAAGTGAAATTAAAGAGTAATTAGGGAACGATATACACAACTAAGCAATTCTTTGGTCCTATGTCATGTAGGCCAATGACTACAAGTCTTGAATAAAAAAACCCAAAGAAGCGTGAGTGCTTCACCATTTTTTGTGCTGCTGTTTCAGGCCTTGAGAAATGTGTTCAAAGATAAATGTGTTGTTAATATTCTTCTTTATCTATGAATGTTATCAATGATCCACCCTAAAAAGGGTGGTGGTTTTCAGTTTTGCATTTTTATATGGAAGCTGAATCCTCTGATAAATGGCAGATATTTTAATTTGGTTGCTAACAGGGAACTTGTAGTGAAACACAGTGTATTAATTTTTTTCTTGAAAGTGAACACTTAAAATATGAAAAAAAAAGTGAGACTTACAAGGTTTGACAGTTTCTGATGCTGGTTTTTGAAAATAAATATCCTTTAGGCTTAAAATACATGTTTGATCCATAGAACCTTTCATCCCAACTGGTCTAAAATGTACAAAATAAATCACACTGTTCTTGAAGATAACCAAGATTTTGTTGATAAAGTATAATAGAATATTCACTTGGCAACAAAAAGAAATGAACAAAAAACCTTTCTGATGAGTAGGCCAAGAGAATGAGTCCATTTTTTTTCCACCCTACTATTTTGCAGCCTAGGTTAAATCCATCACAAGGAGGGTTCCCAGAAAACAGAATGATAGGTAAACCCCATTAACAGCAGATTAAAATGATTTCAAACTGCCCTTGTTCAAGGGGGAAACATATGGGAAATCCCAAGTGGAAATAGAAAGCATTTGATATTCCATGGATGCAGCTGGAAATGCTTCCTTTTGACTTCATGAGCATGCATTCAAATAGGCATGACCTTGGATATTTTTTCTCTTGTAGTACACAATTAGCACTATTTGGAATGATAATTTACTAGTAATTTTTAATTGTGCAGAAATAGTGGTGTTCATTGTGAAAATGGTATGTCACTGAATTACCATAAAATTCATAGTAATTAAATGCATTATATCTTTAAGCAATTAAGGTTGTATAGCAACCTGTTGCCATTTCCTAAATTTATTATCATATTTAAGCACATGTGTTCTGCCAGCAGAGAATTGAGCTCTTGTATAATGACTGGAGAGGGAGGGAAAAAGGAAATGAGTGGGTGGGTAAAAAACAGTGATAACAAAGGTTTTATTTCATCCTGAAGGTGACATTGAAGACATATTGCCATCTGGCATGATAAACATTATAATATATCAGTGCTTGTTTGCCAGATGTTACTAGACACAAATAGACAGTGGTTCTGATGCATAGGGATGATTTAGCAAAATGTATCTTGCTAAATTGGAGAATCTGAGTAGTCACATTTTTTCTTGCTTCTACTGGCTATGTATGTAAAGCAGGATGGAAATTAGAGTTATTGAGAATTAAGTAAATTGTACAGTTAAAGCAAGTATTCTACTGTGGAACAACAGAAATAAGGCCACTCTCTTTAATCATTGGTCCAAATTGATACTGTCCTTGAAATAGGCCAACACGTGACAGTGTGCTGTGCTAACACTTCATACATTCATGCAAGCATTTTTCAAACATAGATTGCAAGATGAATAAATGTTGTTACCCATATTTTTCAGTTTTTCAAAGCAGAACCTTTTGATTTCCATTTTAATCAGTGAGCATATGTGTCTGAGAGCATGTCTAGGTCCTTGCTGTCTGGAACTTTTTTCCTCCTCCCTAGCTGAGACCTAGATAGTCATAAAAATCAGTATGTCTTTCACACAGAAAGTTAGGCATTTTCTGTCCTGAGTTCCTTATACATTGAATAAGCCAAAGGGGTAGGAGACCCTGAACCCTGTGAAAATTGAAAGTAAACATCAGCAAGCATTGTAGAGATGGGAAAGAAATTTGAGTGGCGAGAATTCTGCATTACCCTTGAGTTAGGGATGGGAGAATTATTTGGGGTCTGGGAGGTACCCTGAAGGTAGTCTGTTATTTTCATCTATATTAGAGTTATGCCAGGAATCAAGACAGGCTGGAAAAAAACCCAACCAAAACTACAAAAACCAACCAACCAAACCCTGGAAAATTTCTTTCCTCATTTCAGTCTTTTTTTTTTTATCAGGCCCATGGGCAGCCTATGGCAAACATAGGAATTAAATGCAAGAATGAAACAGGAATGAAAGGTCTCTTTACAATCTTCTGTATATTTTCATTTTCCCCAGAAACATCCTGTCTGTTCATGATAATACATGGGGGATAAAAACTAGGACAGTTAGGAAGTGGCAAGGAATCTTCCACTCTGATAAAGCTTCTATCTAGGTCTAGACTGCTGCTTTGATGTCTTGGTTATACTGATGCTGTAGAGCAGACTGATGGATGATATCGGAGGAGAAGAAGAAAAGAATAAAAGAATATATAAAGCATTGCTATAGAAATGTCCTAAAGGCAAGGCTTATGTCTCATTATTTCATCTCTTAAGAAAAAGGAAATATCCTGCTGGGTTAGAGCAGTGGCCCATGTAGTGTAGGCTTCTGATTCTTACAGCACAGAAAGTGAGACTGCGCAAGAAGGTAACGTGTGTCCATCTGTCACCCGCAGTGTGTTTTCCCTTCTCCTGTACATGCCCAGTGTCCCCTGCTGCAGTCAGTAACATAGCTGTTTGTGGATTTGTTACCTATAGCTAATCTGTTTCTGAATCTGTCAGTTCTGTCTGTTTCCATAACTTCCCACGCGGACAACTTCACTAGCAGCTATATAAAGAGCTACATCCTTTAGGCAACAATTGTTTTAGGCAACTATTATTTTAGGCAACCTTCAGTGTTCTGAAGCTAGTTCTGAAGTGTTCCAGTTAGTTTTAACACTGGGGGATTTGTTGAACAATAATTCTGCATCCTGGTAATCTACTGACTTCATGATTTTTTGATTTTCAATCAGATTTTCACCAAGTCTTCTCTCCAAACTGTAAAACAGAGATATTTTTAATCTTTCCAGATATGACAGCTCTGTTCTTATCAAAATATTCCTCTCTGTATCTTCTCTATGTCCTTCTGGAGGTGTGGAGATAAGAACCACGTACAATAATCTACATGTGGCTGTGCCAAGTTTTTATACAGTGGTAACATAAAGTTTTGTTTTGTTGTCAGAACCCTTTTTGATGATGCCTATTGCTTTTTGATCCCATAGCTGATCCTTTGAGGACTCATTTCCTATTTTTTTAACCCTGTGAAATGACCATTGAGCTCTACCTTCTGGTTCCCATCCTTTAAACTGTTTGTCATCCATAAAAGGGCTTTTCCCCCAACCTCTTATCACTACTTCTTTGATTGCCTTTCCAAAAAGAATCTTCTGAAAGTCTTCCTGGGGAACCGAACCTATGATGTTCATTGGATCAGCCTAGAAACGTGGTCATTGAACCAAGGCAGGAGTTCCCTTTACAGGCTCTATGCTGACCCTTTTCCAATAGCCCGTCTTGATTCTATGACCTTTCATTGCATTGCAGACTCTCCTGTCATGCTAAGGTCACACTTGTCAGTCTGTGCTTCCAAGACCATACGTGACACTTCCCTGTAGACAAATCACCTTGACACCCCACCACTCCTCTAGCACAGGGCATTCTAGCTGTGGTGTATTTGACATGTACCACCTCTGGCTCTGCAATTTCACAGTTTCTTCAGTTCTTCCAAGTAAATGCCATCCAGTCCTGGTGATGTGTTCATTGTCTGTATGATTTAAAACACCCCATGTATTTATCTGTATCCTGTCAAGCTTCTCTGACCCACCTACTACACAAAAAGTTGGATGTGGATATTTCCACTGCATAGTAAAGGATGATGGAAAGAGTTCATTGAGCTTTTCTACTGTGGAATTATATTCTTTGAGTCTCTTTTTCGTACTTTGGTCATCAAGCAGTCCCACTGATCAACTCACCTGCATCCTGCTCTTGAACTATTTAATGAATGCGGGACTATCAGTAAAAAAAGGCCACTCTGTGGATGCTTTGCAGTCCTTCTAATTTTTTAAATGGTGAACTTTTCCTTGTGACAGCCTCCTTAACTTTCCTGTTGAGCTGTACAGGGGGCACTGCTTTGCTTTCTTTTTGAATTATAGCACATATTTTATTTGGGTTCCTAATATAATATTTTTCCCAAAGTGTTCAAGGTGCTTATAGATTTCTTAGGTTTGGACTACTCCTTTTAGGCTATGTTTTTATTGTGTTTTTTTCCTTGATCAAATGCCTAGTTTTTCTGTAGTCTCTTTTCTTTTGTATTGTATTTATGAGAAATAAATTCTTTGAAAAGTTAGTAGAGGATATCAGGTCCTTGCTGGATGTCTGAGTGGATGGATAAGAGTAAGCCAGTGCCTCTGAGTCACTCCGAACAGCAGAGCAGTTATTGGTACTATCAGTCTCCTTTTTATTGTTTCTGGATCAACCATTTTCTTATACTCTCCTTTCCTTCAGTACCACATGATGTTCACTGTTCACTCAGACATTCTCCACACAGATTTTACTGTTTATATATATTACTTTTTTTTCCCCACAAATGGCAATCATTATTGGCATGCTTTTTCTCCCAGAATTCTTGAAAAGTTAAGATTTTTTTAATGAAAAAAACTTTGTGAATGTGGTGGTTTTACCACAAATTCAGCGATTTTGGACCAGAGACTCTGAGAGAAGTCACAAACACACCCCAAAATGAAGAAAACACACAAATATCACAGTTTATTTCGCATACACACAAAAACCCGACAATTAAAGTGCAAACAGACAAACAAATTAAGTTCCCAGGGCCCGTTTTTGAGGTGAGGATGCTCTGGAGATAGTGCTTGTCTCTCTCTGGGCCCCCCCACCGAGAGACTCCGGGGTAATTAGAAGGGAACACGTGGTCTGAGGATCCCCTTAGCCGCGAGCCTCTGCCCGGCTTTGACTGAAGGAAAAACTCAAGAAAATTAGAAAAACCGCGCGCAAACCCC
>VYZS01097617.1:35070-46731 GCA_013400695.1 Neodrepanis coruscans
CACACTGCTGCTGATGCTCTGCCGCCGCCACTGGCTCGCCTGGCACCATCACCCGCAGCCCCGGCAGCTCGTGGCGCGTGCCATGCGAGCGCAGGGCAGCCCCGGCGCTGCCCTGCCGGCGGTTCCGTTCCCGACCCGGTCTCCATGGGTGCGGCAGCCCCGACGCCGGCCCAGCCCGGGACCGCGGGACAGCCCCGGTGGGGAATGGAGGGGGGGAACTGTTTTATTTTCCAACCCACAACAGTGAAGAATTTAGTAATAAAAATTTATATTTTTCTTGAAATTTTGGGGTTTTTTTTGGTTTTGATTATTCTGTTTTTTTGAATTTTTACATTGTTACATAGACACACATGAAGCATGTGTAACCTGTTATTCTGAACTTATATTTTTGCTTCTCATACATTTTTCCTTTTTCTAAACCTCCCCCAATTCGAACTTCCTAGTTCTTTCCTTTGCTCTGCGAAAATTTTTGAGTATCAACAGGGAAAACATGCAGTGAAGACGAGGATGGGCTTTCACGTATCCTGAGCAGAAGAGACTATATTTAGCATTATTTATTAATAATAAATATTTAGCACTATTTATTGCTAAATGATGGAATGATAATATGGCTATGAAAAAGTGTTTCCAGCGCAACAATGTTTCAGCAATAACTTTCAACTTCATGTTGATTTCTACAATGATTTTTTTTCACTTTCATTTAGTGTTTTACTTATGTCTCCAAAGTTGGCCTTTTTATTGCTCTTTTTTAATTTTTCTTTGATAAATCTTTGATAAGTTCCACCTCGTAGATAATGAGTGCTATACATTTGGATTTCATTGGTGTCATTTCCAAAACTAGAAATACCTGACTATCCAACAAGGAAAAGAAAGTGCTTGATATCAGAAATGGCTGCTAAACCCTGTTTCTTGTTCTGACTAAATTTATTATTTTCTATATAGTTAAAAGAGCCACTCCCTATAGCACTGCTTGTCAGCCTATGTTTCATCCCTAACATGAAGCAGAGGTATGATTAATTGTCTTTTCACATTTGGAACATTACTAGAGTCTGTGTATAAATTAGAAGATATGATTCTGATGTCACTGTTCATTTGAGGAAATGTCATTTAACTTCACATGGTGCAAAGAGGATTTCAGGGAAACTGAAATGAAGAAGGGGTTGTTGGAGTATAAAGATAAAAAAAATCAAGGAATGCCATATGAAGAATTGAAAGAATTGAAAAGCTTAGTGCATAGGGTGGTGGCTTCCACTTGGGTCTTCATGAGAAAATAAGGTCTTCAGTATTGTCTCCTGTATTGTTGCCTGGAAGCCCTTTTATTTGTATTTGCTATGGTAGGTTTCTCTGTAATAATCAATAAACAGATGTAATGAGACAGTGAGATAAAAAATAAAATATTGACTATAAACTAACCAGCATAGGACAGGATTCTATTGTTAATGAAAAATTAGAGAAAGGCAGATGTAGGAGCTGATGCAATCTCCCATCACTTCTGTAACTAACAGGCTTCTGCTGAACTGATCTTTGTGACTTAATTTCTTCATAGGAATGAACTGCTCCTCACTGGTTTCTCTGAGGTACAGCAGGCCATGATTTTTTGGTTTTAGAAATAACTAACTAAAAGCAGTCTCAGTTTGGATTCTTCTCCATGTATGTATGTCTGTGCAGGAGGCACGTGAAAGTTGTAGTATACCATATCTGAGAAATATGATCAAGGATGCTCTATTTGGTTTAAAACCCATGTGGTTGCAGAAGAGTCATCTTTCTTGCTGACAGAAGAAATTTGCACTGATACGAACTATGAAATGTAACTTGTTTGTTTGTTGGGTACAGTCAAGGACTTTGGTTGTTCATTTTGTGTTTTGCATTCTGGAAAGGACCATCTGGCTTCAGGGTGGCTCCTCTAATAAGAATGACAAATGCCTGCTGGAAGACTGGTAACTTTATATGACTTTGGTAGGTACTTTAGACATTCTTTAGCCAAAGGTTCTGGCAGGCATTAAGGTTCCATCTTTAAATAATGGCTGCTAACATCGTATGCCCCATATTAATATTTAACACCTGCAATAAATGAATTGATTTTCATTGATCATCAATTCAAAAAAATCAAGGAAAACTAAGCTTGTACAGCACATGCAAAAATGCTGTCTTTGACACCATATTTAACGCATGTGATCCTAGCATGTCATCCTAAACATTCAATAAAGGTGGAATGCATTTAGGATTTGTCAGATCCTGTTGAATGACCTCTGTTCACAAATTCTGAAAGAACAAGCTCCTTTTCAAATGATGTAGGAGGGAATCTATTGGCAGGATCATCTTCTTACCATATGACAGTCAAGAGTCAACCGTGAAGAAAACTTCTGATCCGTCTGCTTTTCTTAGTCCTCAAATTCTTGTCCAGAGTAAGGTCTGAGTAAATTGATGATTGATTTTTTTTATTTACTGCATACATTACATCTTACAATACTGTTTTGTGGGATTGGGTACAGTCACTCTCCTTGGGGTTTTTTTTCAATGTCACAGGTCTGATTATTTTTCTTAGCCATTCAAATGATCCTTTATGCTTGCAGACTTTTGGGGCCAAAAAGCTTAGAGGCTTTTGATGGTTTGAATTTTGTGTTTGTGTTTTTTCACCCCCTAGGGAGTAAAAATAGCAATGACTAATCTGTGCATGTAAACAGGAACTATTACTGTGTTGAGATACAGCTATACAACCTCTGTATCACTTTAATATAGTTGATTAGTTATAATTCTTGCTGTAGATTAAAGGCAATGAGTTTGAATGGTATATGTGATTTCCTGGGAAAGGAAGCCAACAGGTATTATACATCCAGTGATTGGCTGAGCAGTAACAATGCAGTCTGAGTGAATTAGAAGGAGCTTCTTTACTTCTTTCTAGGTCTGGAGAAGTAGTAGCTGTTAGTAGCTTCTTTCTGTAGATGGACTGCAAAGTCATTGTAAAAATGTGCCTTCATTATTATCAGTGTATACCCCTGGATTTTTTGCAGGAATGAAAAGGGAGAAAAAAAAGAGAAAAAGAGGATGATCAAATTAGAAACATGCTGTTGCTGAATATAAATCTTGCAAGGACAGGCTTTTGGTTGAAAACTCTTATTTGAAATAATGGGTCCCATAGCTGAACAGCTGCCATTTAATGTAGATTCTGGAGAAAAGAATGATTCTGAGACAAAAACTGGGCTAGAAGCAAAGGTAGTATAATTAGTTGTTGCTTGGTTTGGAATCAAAGTAGAACGATGGGCTTTAGCTGGGGAAAAGACATGTAGAAGTGTGAATGTGAGGGCTGAGATCCGTTTCCCAAGCAACGATTTCCAGAAGCCTTGTATATGTGGGCAAGGCAAGGGGCATGATGCATGAGTCTGCTCTCCACTGTAATAAGGAGCATCTGAAATTTTGAAGAGAGAATTTCAAGAGTGCTGGACTGGAGATCCAAGACTACCTGTCACCATCTTAGAAAAGTTTGGAATGGTGGCTAACAGAGGTAATAAGGTCCTCTTAGATCCTAGAATCACAGAATCATGGAGTGTTTTGCACTGGGAGGGACCTGAAGGTCATCTGGTTCCAATCCCCTGCATGAACAGGGATGCTACATACTAGACCAGCTTGCTCAAGGCCCCCATCCGTCCTGGCCCTGAGCACTTCAAGGGAGGTGCTTCTCCCCAGTGAAGCAAAATCTAGATATAGATAGCTTTAAATGATCCCTATACAGGGTTCTGAGAGAATACAGTAGAACAATGTGTCTTTATAAGTTTAAATTAAAATGTATGCTTAAAAAATAGTGAGTATATATCTCAACATAATGCTAGATTCAAATTTCTTTGAATCTGTTGTTGTAGGCACTTCATATTGTACTACTCCACAACATCAAGTGGATTTTATTAAAAAGCCCAAAAGCAATAGAATATACAAGAGACAATTTAAAAAAAAAACCCATGGTAAACTCCTATTGACTACTAGTTGAGAAAGACTAACTTGGATTGAATTATTTTTAAGTTTTAGAAATGTATGTGTCTAGGAAACATATTTTTTAATGTTATTTTGTTTTGTAATAACACTCTTACGGATCATCTGAATTCTGCAAAATGACGAGAGCCTGGGTAAAGTCAGAGGAATTGGTAGCATTTTTTATGACATTGGGTTGGGATTTTGGGTTGGGGCCAAAACTAATTTTTGATTGTTTGCAGCTGAGGGTGTTAGAATGAACTGCTTGACCGGGATTGTTCTAGAACAATTGCATTCTCTTCGAAATAAGAGGATAATAACAACTAATATCAACTCCTTCATAGAATTAATTCAGTCTTTTTGATGTTCATGAATTGTTAATGAGCAGCTTTATTTGAACTTCTATATAAATTAATTTTCTCAATATTTTTGATAAACACTTTTTTCTTTCTGAATTGTTTATAAACAATTAATTGCAAGTACTCCTCAATCAAAATTTAATTGATGTTAGTTAAATTTTATCACAGCCAGTGTTCTCTGTGCTATATTTAGAGCTAGGCAATAAACATTTCTTCCAGATTTTTTTTTAATTTTATTAAGATTTTAAAAATAACAGCAAACCAATCTGGAAATTTCTCACCAAAAAAGAGCTAGGCTGTCATGGTACTGAAATGGTATCCATGTGGACTGTATAATTCCTACATGGAACAAATTTGCTCTTTGTGTTTTGAATTGCAGTCACTTGGGATATGGCTTTGTTGGTTTTAGGGTTTTTTTTTGTCTTGTATTTTGACCTAGAATCTTTCTTCCTGAAGGTTTTTTTTTTGCCAAGTAAACTAAGGAGAAAATATTTTGATTTAAGCCAACGATATTTCCAGAGGAAAACGGTTTTGATGAAAAACCCTCTACTATCTCTAACACGCATGTTGAAATAGAAGTGGTCTAAACATCTCAAAAAACAGGGCAGAAACCACCATGATCTTCTATTTCTTCAGTTCAGCCTTCAGAGAATAAACCAATCTAATTATTTGGCACTGCAGGAAAAAAACCCACACAACTTTTCTGATAAACAGTTTTCTTTCCTGGAGCAGCAATTTCTGTACCCATGAGTAAGGCAGGATAGGTGGGATTAATCTGGCCCAATAGAGCTGTATAAATCCAAGTTAATCAACTGATGTTCCTTCTAAAGGACATTATTTCTCTTATCTTAGGGTAGATGACTTAGGGTAGGCTGTAGGTGGCATGGCGATATTTTTAGCCAAACCTTGCTTGTATTATCTGAAATGGTCATTTATATGTCTTTACATTAGTGAATAAACTCTTTAGAGACTTTTTTCCAGAATAAATGTTTTCATTTGAAAATTCCTTAATCTTATGCTCTGTGAATTCTTTTATTATCCATTTAGAAGCATTTCTTTGAATGCCCCGTCCAGCCAATTTCTTCTTGAAATGGCTTATGGAAAGGAGAAGATGTGGTGTGTTTGATGTTGGGCTGCCTGAAGCCTTTGAGGTGGAATGACTTCTAACTTCTAAGATATGTGTGCCAAGAAGCCCCAAATATTACTAATCTCTAAAGCTTTTATGTCACTAGAACACAAGATAACAAGCTACCGTGACATAATTGTTTAAATAGAAGATACTTGAAGTGAGGCAGATGAAATTAAATGCTTAAAAGAAATTTGTTCCCTTTGCCTACAGATTTTGTCCTTTCAGGATAAGTTTTTTTCTTTCTCATAATCCTTTGTGGACATAAGCAAACTGCATTGTACTCTGAGGATCCCTAGGAAAGTGTCCTTCACATCACTTTCCTAATATAACTTCAGCTATGTTCTCTGCTGCCAGCAACCCTCTAGCTATGTTCTGGAGTTTCCTATTCTGTGTTTGGACTCACTGTATATTTCTAAATCCCTTTTTGTGCTGTTACATTCTAGAAGTTTCATCCAGCTGTTATAATTCCATTACTCTCCAGGAGGATGCTATTTCTCCTCTGTTCAGATTATACATTGATTGGCAAACAGAGACTAGAACGAATTAAATGGCTGTAAGTTTGCTGCTGTATTTTCCTCTGTGTTTAAGCCCTTGCTGTAATCTCCATCATAGATGTACTTGTTCATTTTTACACAGTTGTTGACAAACTTGCAGCTGCAGTACATACTCTTGCAAACATAAAATTTCATTTCCCTGGTAACCTTTGCAGAGCTCCTCAGTTTCCAAGCTTGGTCGGTATGCTGCAGCACAGTTGTTCTTTGATCTGAGTTGGTAAATAAAAATACACAGACAAGCACACAAAACAAAAAAATATACATGTACACACCTGCCTTGCATTTTTTCATCAGCAGACTACGTAGGGCTTGAAATCAGCCAAGATAAGCCAACAGAAAATAAAGGAGAGACTCTGATACTTTTCAGTTCTTCCTTAGCACCCAGGTGATCCTACTGCAGTTTGAAGACTTGTTACAATTTGCTTGAAGCATCATGCTTTATTAAAGAAAATATAAAATGATATTTGAAAAGAAGACTTTCCATGCTGGGTAAAAATGTAAGAGATAGACAAGATTTTTTCCAAGCAATCTCTGAGAAAGTTGATGCAACAGGACACAAATGGCATTGCAAAAGGCTATTTATTTCTATTTAATTCTTATCTCATCAGCCTTAGGGAGAAGGGTTTGTTATAAACTCCAAAACTCTGTATAATAAAAAAAATGTGTAATTTCTGCTAATTTTCCTGAGAATTAAATATGAAGCATGTAAGCACCCAAGAATACATGCAGAGTAAAAATGAATCTTAGGAAGTATTCATTCCCAGTGGAAAAAGTCAAGAGGATGAAGAATGTGAAAAGGCATTATATTTGTCTACTAACTTGGGTCCCTGGAATGGTAAGTGGTAAATGTTAGTTGTCCCGGTTTAAGACAATATTAGGTTTATCAATGGACAAGAGACGCATAGAGAAGGCAACAATTTATTGAATTGGGGGGAATATAGGGAAATGTGAGTATGGATGGGTGTAATTGCTGTGTTATGGCCAGCAGGAGGCGCTGTGGGTCCTGCTGGAACACAAATGGTGCAGTTACTTCATTATGGCCAGCAGAGGGCACTGCGTGCCAGCCAGGAGGGGGTCCGGGGAACACACACACATGCCCACCCACACACACCCCCATGTGTAACCCAAGAAGGGAAGAAAACAACCCAAACAAAAAAAAAATGGATAGGCACTGTGCTCCCGGACAGAAAAAGCCACCCTCACCCTCGCCATGGGAAAAAAACTAGCAGCGCCTCGCTCAGGGGCCAAGGGGAAGGAGGAGGGCCCTCCAAGAACACAGGAAAGGCTTAGAGGTGGGCACCCACAAACCAAAATATCCATGGAAATGGCAGCAGTGTCTCAGAGGTGGTTCGTCCATGAAAAAGTTCTCCTAAGGGGTCTTCTCAGGCAGGAAAAGAAAAGCAGTGGCAACCTTAGGAAAATCCGTGGGGAGAGCTAGAAACAGCAAGGTCCGTGGTAGTCCTCTGGGTTAGGCAGTGCTGAGTAGGGGCACCCTGTTTCCAGCTGCAGAGTCCAGGAGAAATGAGGACGAGCGCTGCTTCCCGCAGGTTTTTATAATCCCAATCCCTTCCCAGAGCACCTTGCGGAGACCCGAGGGGCTCATGGGAAACCCAGGCAGAGGTAACCTTGATAACCTGGCAACTCCAGAGGTCCCACCCCCTTTCCCAGCTTAACCAAAACTGGGCACAGGAAAGGAGTTATTTTTTCTTTGTCTTCCCCTGCAGTTTAAGCCAAACCACTACAGTAGTTTAGAAGAAGAAAAATGTTATACACAAACATGTGAACTGTGTGACATGAAGAAACTGAAAAAAAAGACAGCAAATTAGCAGTTCTTTCTTTCAGGAAAAAAAGACATGAGATTATAGTGTTTGTCTGTATATTTGAGAACAAGATAGAAATATACATAAGGAAGTGGGTGTGTGTTTTCTTATGTTTAGCATAGAGCTAAAGAAGCCAAAATCAGATTGTACTTTCTATAATTGCAGGAGAGCATACACGCTTGCAATCACTGTCTGCATTTTGGTTCTTCAGTGTGACACTACAGATGTTTTATTAAGTGAATGGTAATACCTTCTTGCCTTTAGAGTCCAACATCATGTGGTGACGTTATGGGATATTCTTCCTTTTATGTTCTTTCTGGTTCTTTCTCCCTTTTTATTCATTTAAATGCTTAGACAGGTGGTTTGAATAAGTCAGGTATACTACCCTTTTATATACTTTCTATTTTCTACCATATGTTAAATTGTTTGTACTGAGTAACAGGAGAAGGAGAAGTCCTTTGCATGAATATGTTTATGCATAATAACCCCATTCTGTGGCACATGGATGGGTGGGTTAGCAGAGATCTAGTTTTTCTTTGATAGGCTCAGGATGGTGATTTTTAGATGATCTGTTATTTCAGACATTCTTGAAACCTGTATCTTGGATGAACATAAGAAAGTGTAATTTGTTTGAGAATTACATCTGTTTTTCTTTTTAAATGTAAACTTTTAATGGAGAAGACATTTTACCAGACCAGGTGACAGAACTGAGGAAAAAATAATGTTATTTTCTGCTTAGAAATTCTTATTTGATTTCCTGACTAACCAAGACTCTGAATGTGAAGCCTGACAATTTTTTTTTCCATTTATATTATTTGATTTAGTAAGAGATAAAACATCTCTAACTCTTCTGCCTTAGGTCATGGTGGCTACAACATCTTGATTTTATTTTTGGCATTTTGTTTTCTGGATTGTTAGTACATGGTGATTTATCTACTTGGGAACCTCTTCCTAGTTTTTACCATTTTGTTCTCTTCATTCCAATTTTCATCAGCTATTATATAAACCCTTCTTAAAATTCTTTTCTTTATTACACAGAATACAGACTCATAGGATATAGAATCATAGAATGTTTTGGAGTGGAAAGGACTTTTAAAGGCCTTCTAGTCCAAGCCCCCTGTCATGTGCAGGGACACCTTTCACTACAGCAGGTTGCTCAGAGCCCTATCCAACCTGACCTTGAATATTTCCAGGAGTAATGTATCTACTTCACTGGGCAACTCGTTTCAATGTTTTATAACCCTTGCCATGAAAAACTTCTTTCTTATGTTGTATCTAAACTAAATGAACCCTCTTTTAAAACCATTAAAACCCCCCAGCTTTTCTTAAAAAAATGGTTAAAAAAAATCCTTTATTCTAACTCAACAAGACACACTAAAATGTCTGTCCCCATCTTTCCTGTAAGCCTCTTAGTTACTGGAAGGTGCTGTAAGATTTTACTGTAGTCTTCTCTTCTCCAAGATAAACAATCCTAACTCTCTCAGTCTGTCTTCATAAGAGAGATGCTCCAGGCCTTTGATCATCATTGTGACCTCTTCTTGACTCCTTCCAACAGGTCCACATCCTTCTTATATTGGGGGCCTCAGAGCTGGACACAGCACTCTAGGTGGGGTCTCACAAGGGCAGAATAGAATCACCTCGCTTGACCTGCTGAATGCTTCTTCTGATGCAGCACAGGATGCAGTTGGCTTCTGGGATGCAAATGCACATTGCCAGGTCGTGTTGAGCTTCTCATCTACCATCATCCCCCAAGTCGTTCTTGGCACGGCTCGTCTTGATCTCTTCAACCCTCAGCCTGTATTGATACTGGCAGTTGCTGTGACCCAAGTGCAGGACCTTGCACTTGGCTTTTTTAAACCTCATGAGGCCAACTCTTTGAGCTTGTCCAGGTTACTTTAGAGGGTAGATAATTTTCCTAAAAAATTTATTTCATATCGCTTTACTGCTTTTGTTATTATTGCTATTAGTTTGGTTTTTTGCCTACAGGAAAGCTATCTATATGGTCATCCATTTTTATATGGTAACAATTTTCAAATATTTCTGAAAAGATTTAAATAATTGATTTTGTTATCTGTAAAAGTCACTGGTTCATACAGCTACTAAGCCACCACCATTCTTGTCTCAGCTTTTGAGCATGCCCAGAATTGGAAACATAGAAAATTTTATAACATGCTTCTCTTTATCATGAAAAGTCTGTTGAAAACTACTTGGCAAGAAAGGAGTTCTGTAAGATTTCCAAATACATAAAAGACCATTATCTGATCCTAATTAGACCAATCTGTTAGCCTAAGCATAATCCACTGAAGGCATGACAAAAATTCCTATTACTATCAAGAATATGATTCAAAACCTATTGCTTAAGCTAAGAACTTGATTTGACTTAAAAAAAACACCATGTAAATAAAACTGCTGTGCATGTGTAAAATCCCACCAGGGCTGATAGGGGGAATTTATATCCAGGACAGCTTGGTTATACAGTGCAATTTGTTGAGGAGAATAAGCTGCTTGACATTGAATCAACATAGAGCCTAATCAGCCCGCAGGAAATAAACAAACTTCCTATCTCTCCATGAAGTACACAGGGCAAGGCTAAGCGCTGGGAAATCCCAGACTCCAAATCAAGATGCACATCAGTTGTCAGGCTTTGGAAGCAGAAAGCTGAGCTAAATCAGCAGTGACATGAGAGAGCACCAGCATGAAGAGCACATGCTCCAGAACAGAGCACAGCTGTGGATGTGGATGTCGGCTTCCAAATGAATGAGAGATACCCAGGAGTGTGAACCCCTGATATTGATGGTAGAGTTAAGTACGTGTTCTTCTTTCTTCTTCAGACTTTTTTGACTAGCAAAAGCCTTTGTTCTGCTCCTCTTATCCCCAGCTCCTTGTACAGCCA
This sequence comes from Neodrepanis coruscans, assembly GCA_013400695.1. Classification (NCBI taxonomy): domain Eukaryota; kingdom Metazoa; phylum Chordata; class Aves; order Passeriformes; family Philepittidae; genus Neodrepanis; species Neodrepanis coruscans. The sequence continues at coordinate 45,789 of VYZS01097617.1, forward strand.
AAGTTTTGTTGGTGACTTTTCCAGATATAAGAGCACTCTATTTCTTTCAATTTAAAAGCCTAGGAAACAAAAATTCTCAGGACTTTAAGGAAAATGAGGTAGCCTTCATGACCTTGTACAGAGGCATGACAATTGATAAATAGTGATGTTTTAGACTAATTTTTGATCTTTTACGGAGTCAACTGATAAATAATGATGTTTTAGAGTCAAGGAATTGTCTTTTTATCAAGATATAAGTAACAAATCTTAACAGTTCAAGATTTCTGGAGATATGACAGTATCAAATGCACAAGGCACATGGATATGGTCATGGACTTACATTAAAATATTTTAACATAGAATCAAAAAATGGCTTGGGTTGGAAGGTACTTTGAAGACCAGCTGGTTCCAACCCCCCTGTCAGGAGGCAAGGCAGGAGTACCTTCCGCTAGAACAGTTTGCTCATAGGTACACCAAATCTAGCATTGGACACTTCCAGGTACTGGGCATTTATGACTTCTCTGGGCAATCACTGGGTTCCAGTGCCTCACCACTCTCATGGTAAAGAATTTCTTTCTGATATCTAATTTAAACCTACTCTCTTTCAACTTGAAGCCATTCCCCCTTGTCCTGTTACTATATGCCCTTGCGAAAATTCTGTCTCTCTGCTGTATGCCCCATTTAGGTACTGGAAAGCTGCAATCAGGTCATACCAAAACCTTTTCTTATCCAGACTGAACAATCTCAAGTTTCTTAACCTTTCCTCGTAGGAGAGATGCTCCATTGCTCTAATCACCTTTGCAGCACTCCTTTGAACCCTCCCCGGTTGGTCTGTGTCTTTCCTGTACTGGAGACCTGATAGATGAATGCAGTACTCTGGTGGTGTCTCATGAGATCAGAGGGGTAGAATCACCTGCCCTGACCTGCTGGCCATGTTCATATTGATGCAGCCCAGGATACAATT